>MU670274.1:33311-62298 GCA_026770625.1 Nicotiana glauca | reverse complement strand
TTCTTTCATCAAACTACTATTAAGATTAGCACCATTGTCCGTGATGATCACCTTTGGGATCCCAAATCTATAGATGATATGGGAATGAACAAAATCCATCACTGCCTTTTTGGTTACCGACTTGAAAGTCTTAGCTTCAACCCATTTGGTGAAATAGTCGATGCTTACCAGAACGAACCTATGACCGTTGGAAGCTGCCGGCTCAATCGGTCCAATGACATTGATGCCCCATGCAACAAATGGCCATGGTGCTGACAGTGTATGCAATTCTGTCGGTGGAGAATGAATCAGATCTCCGTGTATCTGACACTGATGGCATTTTCGCATGAAACTGATACAATCGCGCTCCATAGTGAGCCAATAATACCCTGCTCGGAGAATCTTCTTTGCCAATACATATCCGCTCATATGTGGCCCCCAAACTCCAGCATGTATCTCTGTCATCACCGTCGTGGCTTGACCAGCATCTATACATCTCAGCAAACCCAAATCTGGTGTTCTTTTGTACAGCACTCCTCCACTAAGGAAAAATCCATTTGCCAACCGCCGAATGGCTCTCTTTTGATCTCCGGTGGCCTGCTCCGGGTATATCCCCATCCTGAGGTATTCCTTGACATCATAGAAACATGGCTCGCCATCCGTTTCTTCCTCTATCATGTTGCAATAAGCATGCTGATCACGAACCTGAATATGCAATGGGTCAACATGAATTTTGTCTGGGTGATGCAACATTGATGCTAAAATGGCCAAAGCATCGGCAACCTCATTATGAACTCTTGGTATGTGTCTGAACTCCACTGATCAGAATCGCTTACTCAGATCATGCAAGCAATGTCGATATGGTATGAGCTTCAAATCATGTGTTTCCCATTCACCCTGAATCTGATGCACCAGGAGGTCTGAGTCTCCCAAGACTAAGACGTCCTGGACATCCATGTCTGCAGCTAACCGTAAGCCCAAAATGCATGCCTCATACCCATCCGTGTTATTGGTGCAATAGAAACATAGTTGAGTCGTAACAGGATAATGATGTCCTATTTCAGAGATAAGTACCGCTCCTATTCCAACTCTTTTCACATTTGCAGCTCCATCAAAGAAAAGCTTCTATCCTGGTTCCTCGGTCAATTCCAACTCATCTATATGCATCACTTCTTCATCAGGAAAATACGTCCTCAAGGGCTCGTATTCCTCATCAACAGGATTCTCAGCCAAGTGATCGGCCAATGCTTGGGCTTTCATGGTCGTCCTCATCACATAGACGATGTCGAACTCCGTGAGTAATATTTGCCATTTCGCTAACCTCCCTGTGGGCATAGGTTTCTGGAAAATATACTTCAATGGATCCAAGCGTGAAATGAGGTAAGTAGTGTAGGATGACAGATAATGGTTCAATTTCTGTGCCACCCAAGTTAGGGCGCAACATGTTTTCTCAAGTTGAGTGTACTTGACCTCATATACTATAAACTTCTTGCTGAGATAATAGATGGCTTGTTCCTTTCTTCCTGTAATGTCGTGTTGCCCCTGTACACAACCAAACAAATTCTCCAGGACCGTTAGATAGAGAATCAACGGTCTTCCCGGCTCGGGTGGAACCAACACATGTGGATTTGATAGATACCCTTTGATCTGGTCAAACGCTTCCTGACATTCTACCGCAGTATCTTTCTTTAGTAGCCAAAAAATGGGTTCACAAGTCATCGTGAGTTGAGCGATGAACCTGCTGATATAATTCAACCTTCCCAACAGACTCATCACTTCTGTTTTGTTCTTCGGTGGCGGCAATTCTTGGATGGATTTGATCTTTGACGGGTCCAACTCAATGCCTCGCCAACTGACGATGAATCCCAACAGCTTTTCCGGTGGAACACCAAATGCACATTTAGCCGGGTTGAGCTTAATGTCGTACCTTCGAAGTCTTTGGAAAAACTCCCTTAGGTCTGCTACGTGGTCTTCCTGATGCTTGGATTTTATGATCACATCATCTACGTACACCTCAATCTCTTTGTGTATCATGTCATGAAACACAGTAGTCATTTCTCTCATGTACGTTGCCCAGTGTTCTTCAAGCTGAATGGCATTACCCGGTAGTAATAATTCCCCCACCGCATAATGAAAGTCGTCTTTTTCGCATCTTCTTCATCCATCAGGATCTGATGATACCCAGCATAGCAATCCACAAATGACCCGATCTCACGTCCAGCACAATTATCGATCAAAATATGAATGTTGGGTAATGGAAAGTTATCCTTTGGGATCGCCCTGTTCAGATTGCGGTAATCGACACATACCCTAATCTTCCCATCTTTCTTCGGCACTGGCTCCACATTAGCCAACCAATCAGGATATCGAGTGACCCGAATAACCTTTGCCTGCACCTGCTTGGTTACTTCTTCTTTAATCTTCACACTCATGTCTGTCTTGAACTTCCTCAATTTCTGTTTGACGGAAGGGCATGTCGGGTCAGTAGGCAATTTGTGAACCACTAGATTAGTGCTTAATCCCGGCATGTCATCATACGACCATGCAAAAACATCTTTGAATTCAATGAGTGCTTTGATTAGTTCCTCCCTGATGTTCGGCTCAATGTGGAGGCTTATTTTAGTTTCCCTAACATCGTCTGCATCCCCTAAATTGACAGCTTCAGTGTCATTCAAATTGGGCTTGGGTTTCTCTTCGAACTGGCTTAATTCTCTGTTTATCTCTTCAAAGGCTTCACCCTCATCATATTCTGATTCATCATCATAATCGACCTCTTGCAAAATTAGTTCAGAATTAGATTGATTTTTTAGACTAGGTTGAAGATCCGTTGTGCATGCCATATCATTAGAACCACTATAAAGAGAACTGTTCAAAAAGAGAAAAGAAGAAAACAAAATCAAAACAAAATAAGAAAAGAAACCCTTCACTTTATTAAAATGCGGGATAACAGAGTTTCACACTTTTGCCGAATACAAAAATAAAACAAAAATTGGATTACACCCTGGAATAATCCAGAAAAACAATAAAGAAAAATCAGATCCCACTACCAAGACTCCCTCCGGGTAGGAAGGGGAGTAGCCGTCCAATTGTTGATATTTGCCCTAGGTCCCACAAACTATATATCTTCCCTACTGGACCTTTCTCCAGCTTCTATCACGTTGACGTCGGCGAACAGCCTTTCAAAACCCTGATTCAAATCTCCATCTAACCCAATCAGTGGTCTGAGAACCTTCGAGACCGACAACCTTCTGCTACCTGCTCTGACAAAGGATCTGGAGAGACGCGGAATCGGCTTAGGAAGAACCCAAACTCTCTTCTTCAACTTTCGAGCATGTCTTACATCTGCTGCCGTAGGCTTGAATCCCAGCCCAAAAGTATCTAGATTCTTGGGCAAAGAAACTGGCTGGACAACACCCTGCAGATCAACCCCCAAACTATTTCCTGGTACAAACCCGCTGTTTAACATTTTCGAGGCTATCATGAAGGTCGCAGCTGCGATTCTGGGAAGTGGAAGGTCTTCGCCCTCAGAAATTTTATCCACTGAGACCGCATCAAAAACTTGGTAAACCTATGGTCCTTTGTCATCGTCAGTTTTTATGAATGGCACAATGGCATCTCCCACAGTGTCTGTACCGTCATCCCCGTGCACCACTATCTCTTGCTTGTCCCACTTAAATTTCACCATCTGGTGTAATGTAGAAGGCACTGCTTTGGAGGCATGGATCCAGGGTCGACCCAACAGAAGATTGTATGATACTGCCACGTCTATCACTTGGAATTCCAAGGTGAATTCCACTGGACCAATCGTCAATTCCAGTATGAAATCACCCACCGTGTCAATACCACTCCCATCAAAACCTTGGACGTAGATGCTGTTCCTGTAAATCTGATCATTATCAACCTTTAACTTATTCAGAGTAGATAAAGGACAGATGTTGGCGCTCGACCCGTTATCAATCAATGCCCGAGTGACCACCGATTCTTCATATTTCACAGTCAAGTAGAGGGCTTTGTTGTGTTCTGTACCCTCTATTGGCAATTCATCATCAGAAAATGTCACTCGATTTACTTCGAAGATTTTGTGCACTATCCTCTCCAAGTGGTTTAAGAGATTTTATCCGGAACATGGGCCTCGTTCAGGATTTTCATCAGTGCCTGGCAATGGTCGTTGGAATGGATCAACAATGACAGCAACGAAATCTGTGTCGGGGTCTTTCTCAACTGCTCCACAAAGGAGTAATCTTGTGCCTTCATTTTCTTTAAAAACTCCTTCGCCTCTTCCTCTGTCACGGGTTTCTTTATCACCGCTGGGTTGGACCTTCTTAACTCTACGGGAGCAAAACACCTTCCAAAACGAGTTAACCCCTGGGCCTCGCATATTTCTTCCACAACCTCCTTCCCCTTATACATTACCATCACTTGACTGTAGCTCCATGGCACGGCTTTCTCGCTGATTATTGGCAACTGCATTACCGGCCTGATAACAACTGGTCTAATGGATGCTGGCTTGGCTGGTACCCCTTGCACCGTTACTTTGACCGGCTCTGGATTCTTTGCAACAACAAATGAACTCTTTCCCATCACCACCACTCGCTTGACGTCTACCTCTCCCAATTGTACCCCATTTTTTCCACTGGTCGACTTTTCTTTTATACTGGCACGGATCATCATCACGGTTTGTGAGGGTTTCTTTAGCTCCCCTCCTTCGTGCACTAGCTCGATCATGTGGGCGTCATGGTGTGCTGGCAACAGGTTATGATTGATGTTGGGTGCCACTAGTGTCTGAACCTCGATCATATTGGTGGCAATAAGATCCTGCACTGCATGTTTCAACTTCCAGCACTTCTCGGTATCATGTCTGGGAGCCCCCAAACAATATTCACAGCTTACCGAGTGGTCCATATTTTTGGGAAGGGGATTTGGCAATCTGGGCTCAACAGGACTCAACAAGCCTAACTGCCTTAATTTGTGGAACGGAGTAGTATAGGTTTCTCCCAACTCAGTGAATGTTCTCTGTCTCTGTACCTCTTTATTTCTGAAAGCCTGATTCCTGCGAAAACCTGGCCCTGAAGGGTTTCTGTAGGCCCTTGGTGGTGGATATGTGTTTCGTGGGGGTGGATATGTATTTTGTGGAGGTGGGTAGGTATTTTAGGGAGCCGGCACGCACCATTGCGGGCGAGCCGGAGGCTGGGTATATGTCTGGGCCTGATGGACAGAGAAATGTGGTTCTTGTGGTGGGTAGTAGGGCTGTGGAGGGTAATTTGGAGTGTGTGTGTAATTTGGGTGATAGGGTCTGGATTGGTAGCGAGGGGAAGGACCTCTCGACCTGGACCAATTACATGCCTCTACTGTTACGACCTCTTCTCTTTTCTTCTTCCCGAGCGCACCTCCCGTTCCTCTCTGGATGGACTGGGTTGTTGCTTTAATCGCCGAATAGCTCAAGATTTTGTTGGACTTAAGTCCCTCTTCAATCATACCGCCCATTTTTACTACCACGTTGAAAGATTTGCCAACTGAAGTCACCAGGTGACCAAAGTAAGTTGGCTCTAGAGTCTGTAAAAAGTAGTCTACCATTTCCCCCTCCCTCATCGGAGGATCAACTCTTGCTGCCTGTTCTCTCCACCGAAACCCAAATTCTTGAAAGCTTTCCCTGGGCTTCTTCTCAAGTTTCAGCAATGTGAGACGGTCAGGGACGATCTCAAGGTTGTACTAGAAGTGACCTGCAAATGCTTGTGCTAGATCGTACCAGGTGTACCACCTGCTAGGATCCTGTCTTGTGTACCATTCCAGTGCAGACCCACTTAGACTTTGACCAAAGTAAGTTATCAGCAGCTCATCTTTACCACCCGCTCCTCTCATCTTGCTGCGAAAACCTCACATATGTGCCATTGGATCATCATGCCCCTCGTATAGATCAAACTTTGGCATCTTGAACCCTGCCGGCAATTGAACGTCAGGGAAAGGGCACAAATCCTTGTAGGCCACGCTGACCTAGCTGCCTAACCCGTGCATATTCCTGAAGCACTGCTCCGGGCTTTTAAATTTTCGAAGCACTTCGTCCTGCCCTAGGCTCTTAGCCGGCTTTTCAATCTCTGCCGGGACCTCAAAATGGGGATTATAGGCATGTGGCTCGGGTGCTTTGAATGTAGGTTCAGGGGGGTAATATTGGTTATCGTGAGCCTGAAACAACGGCTTACTAGATGATCTTTGTAGCGTGGATGGTGGGGGTGCCACGAAAATAGGAACATTTGGTGGAGGAGAGTTCTAATTGGATGTGGAACTTGGGGATCATAGGGATTTCTTCCTTAATAGTAGTGGTGACTTGGGAAGCTTGTCGACGGGCCGTGAGGAGGGTATTCCGGCGTGTGTCCTGGTGGGAGAGTAGGAGTAACGGGTGGTTCGGGCCCCTTTTGTACCCTAGCCAAGGCTAGCTGCATTTCGTTCATCTCCAGTCTCATTTTTTCCATTGCCTCCTTCAGCATCTGATTTTCTGTCTTTTCCTTCTCAACACTGTTTTCTGAGTTAGTCATGCTTCTCGGTATGGGCCCTTTAGATCTTGTTTGATAATGGTATGGTGCCAGTACGTTCTAAGCTAACTGTTTGAAACTTGGTAAAACAACAAACTTGTCAGCGTTAGAGTTTTAACACGTATTGCAATTGCACGTAGGGGGATGCAATGTTCCTAGGCAGTTCAACCATTTCTAACATGTCTTTTCTCTGACCGCATGCATTATCCCAGCTTATTTTATTTGTGCTTCTTTCAAGTGTTTCTGAAACCTTCCATTATTTCTTTTTTTTTCTCTTTTTCTTCCTCTCTCTTTTTTTTTTCTTTTTCTTTTATTCGCTTTTTCTTTTCTTTGCTTTTTTAGCAGTGGTCGAATCTTATGTGGATTGCCTACGTATCACGTCCCCGCATGAATCAGACCGCGCGTAGTTCTGCCCACAAGTAAAAATAAAGATACAAATTTTGGAATCTTTCATTTCATTACCAAAATATGCTATTACAAACTACCCATTTGAAAAAAGGAAAAACAAAATACAGACTCTGAACTACTAGCATAATTTGATGTGAAAAAGAGAAACACACGGACAGACAACAGACTCTTAAAAATAGCAAATACAGACTTGGACTAGGAATACATTAAAGCTTCAAATTTTGGTGCCCGCGGGGCATCGTTCGGCCTTTCCGCGGGCTTTGGTGCAAGGCCCCTTTGCAAGCTTTTCAATTCTTCCATGATCTGGTGGACGTAGCCCATGACTGAAGCAAAGAGGGTAGTACGGGGAATTTCCTCACATGCTAGGCACCTCATGGTGATATAGTGCCCGATCTCTTCGATTCTACCCTTGATTCTATCCCTTTCCATAAGCAGTTGCTCTATTTGTTGATTCTTTGCTCCCAGCACTTGAGCGTTGTCAGCGAGTTGATCCTAGAACTTATCCATTTGTTCTTCCATTCGTGCCATCAAATCATAGCAGCGCTTCCTATCAGTTCTGGCATCTCGGGCTTGTTTAAAGACCCGTTCTTTGCGAGTGGAATTTGTTTCTATTAATATAGCAATGGTCCCTTCATAATCCCTCTTCACTTGCAGCAGGTGCTTTGTTCGTGCTACTATACCTTTTGCCCTCTGGCTCGAATTCTTGCTATGCTAGCTTCTGCCCTTTCCAAACCCTCTCAGCTTTCAATGACCTGATTTCTCAACCCAGCTATCATCCTTTTGTCAGTCCGACTTCTATGTTGGTTGTTGGCATCCATTCTGACTCGTCGGATTTGGGCTTTCAGGGCCTTGTTTCCTTGGGTCAACCTGTTCTTTTCTCCCGTATCAGCATCAACTTGCAAGCTATTTTCATATTTCAGGTCCGCAATTTGCTGTTTCAGCTTACCAATTTCAACCCGACAGCCTTCTTCTCTTGCCAGCCAAACCCATTGTTCTTACGATTCATCCATGAATTGCTGGACATGGGCCCTTTTAGCTGGCCTCTAATGAGTCTGGAATCTTTTCCCGAACCATGCATCATACTTTGGGTCTACCTCGCCTTTGGCCAAATCTCGTACCATAGTTTTGGGCTTAAGGAATCTACATTCTTGCCACAACTTGAGAATTGTATCTTCCGGGAACGTGGCTTTCGGACTTAGCTCGATGACATGCTTGCTCAAATCTTCATCATTAGGGACAACCTGGAACCTTCCCAATTGACTCAATATCCGATGGGGAGCATATGGTTGGATGCTACGGACACCCATCAAAGGAACATAACATTCTTTTGCCGACATGTATAGTGCTTCAGTAGCGGGCAACCACCCGAATGCCCATTCAATTTGGTCCGATGTCAGGGATCTCAGTCGTACAAACCAATCTTCAGTACCCTCGGGGAACGTGACACCCGTTACCCGTTTCTCAAACTTTTCAATGCAGCTTAAACCAGTCAGCCCTTAGTTCATATACCCCACCCGATGACAGAGATGTTCTTGCATCCACAACTGAAGTAATAGATTGCAACCTTGGAAAAAACTTCCTCCCTCCTTACACACAGTCAATGCTCGGTACATTTCTGATAAGATTAGGGGAACTATAGTGTTGTCAGCCCTTTTCATTGTGACGTCAACCATCCCCATGAGACCTATCTCTATTTTCTTATCGTCTCGTGGGCAAACCATGATTCCCAAGAATTCCGTTATGAATGCGAAGGTTCGTCTTGCTTCCTATTTACCTCTGTTTCCGGCATGATTCAGTCCCAAATTTGGATCGTCAAACCACGCGGATTACCATAACGCTGATATAAGAACTGAGGAGCGCAACATCCTTTTGATAAATCGTTATTTTGCACAGTCCGGGTGATATTTAACAAATCCAGAAAGTGGTGTGGAGATACCGGCCTTGGTGACAGAGATACTGACTTCTCAGATTGCTATTCATACCCACATAACCCGCTACTTCCTCCAGTATGGGTGTAAGCTCAAAATTTGCAACGCGAAACACATTTCGGGTCGGGTCCCAAAATGGTATTAAACCCTCGATAACATCCGGCCTTGCCCTGACATTTAGTAGACTGATGAGACCCCCCAAGATTCTGACCACTATTTCTTTGCTGCTTTTTTCCAAATTGTTCCACCACATATGGAGCTGGAGAGGGACCTCGCTAAAGACGGTGAAGGGTTTGTTTTCACTTGTGCTCATCCTGCACATTTATTAAGGTGATTTAAACAAAAAGTAAAAATTTATTTGACTCGAAAAATGATTTTCTTAATTTAAAAAGAAAGATCCGATTTTTCGAACACGGCCTTTCAGCACTTCGGGGATGAAGATTTTATGGCTGTGAGGGTCAGTCGATCAAAACTCTAAAAAATGACCAAAAGTGGTCGTTTATGCAAAGTCAGCCTTTCGGCATCCCTGTCGGGAACATTTGGCTATTTTTGACAAAAACAACATTACTTGATTTATTCAAGACTCTTTTCTTGTTTTTCCAAAATAGCTACCCATCATTGAAAACATGGCCTTATAGAGCCTCGGGGACGAGGATTTTAAGGTTGTGTGGGCTAATTGGTCAAAAATTCAAAAATGACCAAAAGTGGCCGTTTATACAAAGTCAGCCCTCCGGCGTCCCTTTCGGGAACATTTGGTTGTTTTTGACAACAACGGCATCGCCCGACTTATAATAAAATTTTTGACATTTTCTAGTTATTTTTGCAAAAAAAGGGGAAGTTGGACCCGATGAGGGTTGCCTACGTATCTCACATCCGGTGAGAATCAAACCGACGTAGTTCGGGCAAGGAAAAATAAACTAGATTTAAAAAACAAGACTCCTATCTTTTCGAAAACACCATTTTCCACTTTTTTCAGAATTTTGGCAGAGTTTCGACACTACTTAGGCATTAGTTTTTCTGAAAAATAACTAGTTATCTCTACACTTCTATTTTCCTTTTCCACGATTTTCTAGTATTCCCAATTTTCGTAAGTCGGTCTGCATGCAAGTCTGAACAAATAAATGCATAAACCAAACAGGATGCAGCAGGATGGTCTTTTCACTTCAGATTGCTTGTCCTAGACAGACCCAACCCCTGTGTTGAGTCCCCTAAGTCAAATGCACATGATACAAATAAACGTTCCTACTAGGGATCCGGCATGAAGTCAAGTTATTCTAGGTTCAAAAACTGGGTATGTGTTCTAGACCTGGCTTACCCGAGCGGACAGCTCGAGCCGGGGGGAGGTAGCATACCAGGAATACAGAAGTTTCACCGGCTTTGCAACTTATCTGAACCTCATTCTAAAATTGGGATAGACTCTATACAGAAAATAAGTCACACGAAGTGCACCCTTCTTCATGATTTAGAAGACTCGGAGAGGAGATGGGTTTCGGCACAGTTTATATACAGTTCACGAAATATCAAAGCGGTAAAAGAAGTCAATTAGCGCATTAAGCACAGAACATATAGCAAAATCAGATAACAGATAAAGCCAAATACAACAATTATTCTAAGCTCGAATTTCTAACTCTAAATAGTGGTTCTGAGTTATATTTCCCCAGCAGAGTCGCCAGAGCTATCACACCTCCTTTTTACCCGCGCCCGCAGGGGTAGGGGGAGTTTTTCCAATTAAAGAACAGTCCAAACGGGATTTATTATTAGAATTCAGAGTCGCCACTTGGGAGATTTATGGTGTCCTAAGTCACCGGTTTAATCCCGAATCGAGGAAAAGAATGACTCTGTTTAACAGTCCGCGTACCAGAAATCCGAGTAAGGAATTCTGTTAACTTGGGAGAAGGTGTTAGGCATTCCCGAGTTCCGTGGTTCTAGCACGGTCTCTCAACTATCATATTCGGCTTTTTATCTGATATTTAAAACATGTTATAACTTATGTGCCAATTTCAACCATTAACCGCTTTTATCTAAGTTATTAAAGAAAGTTGAACGTCGTTTGAAACATGTCTTTAGATCGTGTCACAAGAAATGCACCCGCAATCTTGAACACGTTTGATTCGACGTTTTGGGATTTAGATTTGGGTCACATGAAATGCACACCCGAATTTAAGGAGGTGAAATTATTAAACACGCGCCTAAAGGGACTAACGCGTTATTATTTGGGGAGGGCCGTGGAATTTACTAAACGGTCCGTCCTAAAATATAAGTAATCATTAACATCTATTGAGGACCCCGCAACTTGTGCGTTCTATTTGGGAGGCTCAACTCGTTTATTTTAAAAGGATCACCCTAAAGTGACTACATTTTTCTATTTTTTCGTCTGTCTCTAAAAATGAAAGAAAAAAAAATCCTAATTAAATTACATGCTTAAGAATTGTTATAGTCGGGTTCCGAACACAACGTTAAATCAGAATATAAACGTGTACATGGGCAGTCTGATTGCAAATCAAGGGCCCAGGTCCAACGCATGCAATATTAAACGAGACTTGTGCCATCTTATTCCAATATTGGGCCTAGTTAATTTATTCTTCTACGCATATTCACAGTTTTGCAATGCGGAAATGTAAGATGATAGTATCTGATTAAGCAAACTATTGTAAGTTTTAGAAAAAGCAATCAGTTGGAATGAGGTAACTTAGAGGTCTAGTTTTAATCCTAAATTCAAACCATTGAATGTTGAAATTAGATTGCCATGGTAATTAAAATGGTCTACTGGACCTGATTCTATTTGACATGTCTTTGAACATATACTACCTAATGACTAAGCTAAAATAATAGAACATTATTGACTACATCACTATAAAAACTGTCCAGTTATACAAAGTGGCCGAAAGTTTCATAACAATAGTATATAGAATGACCTAAGTACAATCAGCAAAAAAAGAAACTAAATCAAATTTATAACTTCAACTCTTCATATATATTCATGCTTCATGTTTCAGCTCACAACATTTTGCAAAGTTATAGCCAAGTACCTGGTATAGGAAGCAAAAGAAGAGGAAGATCAGCAAAGTAGCAGTAGCATACAACACAGCAACCAGCAATAACCAACAACAACCAGTAAACAGAACCCAGGGACAGATTTAAAACCCCAGCAACACCCAATGAAAACAGCAACAGAGTATCCAATGCACAATCCAGGAAAAACCACTTGAAACCCGGCAATACCAAACAATCACAGGTAGAATGCAGAGTGATCCTGAAGCACAAGATGCAATGGAACGGTTCTGATTTTTGTTCTTTAATACTCAAAATAGAACATTCTCAAACTACTGACTCCCAAAAGCAACTGAACTCTTAATGTCAAAATGCAGCCTATTTTTCTCTCTGAAAATAACTGACCTCTAAGATTGAAAGCCCAGCCTCTTTGAACTTTTAAAAATGAACTCTTAATTGTTAAAAATATAGCCAAAATTTCACTCTATCTCTCTGACTTCTCCCGATTAAAAAGCCAGCCAAATTAAACTTAAATTCTGGACTTCTTGTGTTAAATATCCAGCCCCTTTTCACTCAAAAATGACTCTATTTATAACCCAAAACAGGCCTGCTCACTCTGCCTTGAACTCCCCAGACTTTAATTCTGCCCATCCCCTCTAAATCCCCACTCCTAATGTCTTATCTTCTTCCAAGTTATTTGTTCCCCACTAATACATGTTTGGTTCTATTGTTAATTCCCTTGTTATGGGTCCATGTACTTTAAATATTTCCTAACAAACCATCCCATACTATTACTGATTCCCAACCCCCCACTATTAAACAAATATACTATTTTAATGATATATCAGTACTTCACTGACAGACCACTAAACTAGACCAATGGTCCAAGTTTTTGGCATCCCCAAACTACCCCTGTAATTCACTGAAATTCCTTCATTAGGTAACTAAACCCTTCCCCGGACTAACTAGAACTCTATTCTACTCAGTTGCAGGCAATTTAACTAAACTGTACCTAATGATCAATTGAAAACAGATAAAGAATTCCAGGAACAAAACTATGCATTAGGGAGTTTCAAAACAATAGCTTAGTTAACTTCGAACAACTACCAATTTAGTATCTTCTGCACAACTACTGAACAACTACAGATTCAATACACACAAAATCAAGCTTCCATAGAAACTAATCAAACCAAAACTTGAATAATTCAAACTACCAAATTATTCTTATCAGAGGACAAAACAGACATACACAATTTGAGTCAGAATCACCCCAAAATTCGATTAAACTACCAATTTATTGCTTTGAATTAACTAAACTGACATTTGAATGCTTAAACTAATAGAAGTAGAGATGAAGAATCAGATAGAACTCGGCCAAGCCAAAACGAACTAACAGAGGGAACAAAATAGGATTGACTAACTACTAAGAAGAACTGAAACTTTAAAGTAACAAGAAAAGGCATCATAAAAAGAATCGAGCAGAGAACTTACTAATTTCGACCGTCCATTTGAGTGGCTTCTCAATTGGCCGTCAAGTAATACTATGTGCCTGTTCTCTCCAAGAACAGTCACACAACATAACCTAAAAACCAATTGAGCCCTTGCCCAATTCGAAAAATTCCCTAGAAGTATGCAAGAAACCTAGATCCGTCATTAGCTCATTTTCGATCAGATTCGAGGAGTTTTGGTCGAGGATTAGGGAATAGGAGGCTGCGGGAGTTTGGGGTGTCGATTTGGGAAGGTTTGGAGGTGGCGCCGCCACCAGAGAATCTTGTGGCGGCGCTAGGGTTTGGACCTTCGAATGAGTATTCGAGATGTTTGGGCTTGATTCGAAGGGAAGTGTGTATGGGGCTGGAATGCGGAAGTCGAGGGGAGGCTAAGGTGTGGTTTTGAGGTGATTTGGGCCACCGAAACCGCAGTAAGGCGATTTTCGGTGGCGGAGGGGTGGAGGGTTACAGAGATGGTCTCTAAGGGGTTAGGGACGAAATGCAAGGTTAGGGTCTCTGATTTTTTGAGTTTGGTATATTGATATGGTGAGATTAATGTGGTCTATTGGATCAATGATGATTGATGGTCCAGATTAGATCAGGGGTGCAAAATGGGGTCATTTTGGTTAAGTGTTGGGGCGGGTTTGAATCGGACCGGGTACAGGGACGGGTCAGGGAAGAGTGATCTGGACCGTTGATCAGGTGAAATCAACGGTCCTGATCAAGCGTGACAAAACTGGGCTGGTGATTGGACCGGGTAAAGGGGTGTTGAATTAGGCTTGGATTTCTTTAATTTGAGACGACCCTGTCCGATTTTATACCAGCATTTTCATTTTTTTTTCTTTTTCTTTTTTTTAACCAATTTACAAATAAAACCCAAAATCCTAAATTAAATTTATACAACCAAAATAACTTAAAAATACTAATTAACCCCAAATATTTATCACACATAAGTAACTATCAATTAAAAATAAAATCACGCAATTTGACATTAAATGCTAAAAATGCAAAGTAAATTATTTTTTTGTGATTTTTTCATTTTTGTAAAACAAACCTGGTTATTTCTAACTCTAAAATTAAATCCTAAATGCAAATGCAGTATATTTTTTTTTTTTTGTATTTTTATTAATTTAACAAATAAACACACAGACAAATGCGAACAATAAAAGAAAAATCGCACAAAATCCAAAAAAATTGCAAATAACACAAAACTATTTTACTTTGAATTTTTGAGAGTAATTTTCATAGGTCAAAAATCACGTGCTCACACTCCTCACCATCTCTCTCTCAGTAGGAAGTATGACAAGAGCATAGCGAGCTAGATCAATAAACCTGGTCTCGTACTGAATGACCGTCATAGAACCCTGCTGGAGGCGCTTAAACTGCCTCCGATAAGCATCCCTCTGTGTAACGGGGAGAAACTTCTCCAGTAATAAGTCTGAAAACTAATCCCAAGTCAAAGACGGCGACCCTGCTAATCTAGCTAAACAGAAATCCCTCCACCAAGACTTGGCGGATCCAGATAGGTGAAATGTAGCAAAATCCACTCCATTGGACTCAACAATGCCCATGTTCCGAAGAACCTCGTGGCAGCTATATAAGAAATCCTAGGGGTCCTCAGAAGAAGCACCAATGAATGTAGTAGTAAAGAGCTTGGTAAACCTGTCCAGCCTCCACAAATCATCTGCGGACATAGCCGAGCCATCACCGGTCTGAGCAACTACCCCCGGCTGAACTGCAATAGCTGGCTGAACCACTAGAACCTGACCCTAGGGAGCCACCTGCTCCAGAGTACGTACAGCAGGAGTCTGGGCTCCTCCTCCAGCCTGAGAAGTGGCTGGTGTTACAGGAAGCAATCCTGCTCGGGTGACACTCTCCATGAGGCCCACCAATCGGACCAAAGCATCCTGAAGAACTGGGGTAGCTATAAACAACTCTGGGACCTGAGCTGGGCCCACCGGAACTGCTATGGCTGGGGCCAAAACCTCCTCGTCAAAGTTAACCTGAGGCTCCGCTACTAGTGTTGTTGCTCGGGGCTGAGCTCTGCCCCTACCTCGGCTTCTAGCACATCCTCATCCTCTGCCCCTAGCGGGAGCTGCCTGGGGCTCGGACTGCTGATCACTAGATGAGGAAGCGCGTGTTCTTGCCATCTGCGAAAGAACAGAGTAAAAATTTAATTAGCATTGAGAAACAGAACCGCACGACAAGAAAGAACAAATGTGAAACTTTTCCTATCTCTGTAGCCTCTGGGGGATAAATACAGACGTCTCTGTAATGGTCCCTCAAACTATACTAAGCTTGTCCTTAAGTTGTGAGACCTATGTAACCTAGTGCTCTGATACCAACTTGTCACATCCCGAATTTCCCACCCTCGGGGGTCGTGATGGCGCCTACTAATAGGAGTTAGGCAAGACAAACATAACTACTTCTCATTTAAACACATGTTCCTTTTAGATAATTAACAGCATTAAAATAAAAGCAATAAAATTAAAATCATAAGCGGAAGTCTCAAATTTAGATAGCTTAATAAAACACAGAATCCCAACATGTATCTCTACCCAAGAACTAGAGTCACATACTCACGAACATCTAAGAAGTACTAAATACAAAGTCTGAAAGAAACATAAATATGTTTATCTCGAATACAATGAGATGACAGTCTAATGGGAGATGTCGGGCCGGCGGATGCCTGCAAGGCTACCTCGGTGTCTCGATGGGCTGAAAGACTGCTCCCGTACTAATGATGCTACTGTTGCTCAAAACCTGGACATGTGAAAATAGCACAGAGTGTAGCATCAGCACAACTGACCCCATGTGCTGGTAAGTGTCTAGCCTAACCCCGGCAGAGTAGTGACGAGGCTAGACGGGACTACCACATAAACCTGTTCAATTATATACACATATATAGCAGAATCAAAAATACAAGACCAGTAAGCAATATGGGAGGGGGAGCATGCAGTGGGGAGATAACAATATTAATAGTAAATCCGAAATAACAGTCTAAGGACGACTTGGAATTTACAGCGGACAAGAACCAAACAACCAAATAAACACACTTGTATCAATAATTGTTGTGGTACGCAACCCGATCCCAAAATATAACAACATCGCTGCGGCGTGCAACCCGATCCATGTATATATCATTATTGCAGTATGCAACCCGATCCATATCATTATTGTTGAGACGTGCAACCCGATCCATATCATCATTGTTGCGGTGTGCAACCCGATTCATATCCTCATTTAACACTCTCCCTCACCCAATCAACAATCTTAACAAGGGAAAGAAATAATAAAACAAGAATGGAAGTCCCGGCAAGGGCACACAATCAAACAAATAAAAACCCGGCAAGGGTACAACATCAATAACCAATAACGTCCCGGCAAGGGAATAAATCATTAAATCTTCTCTTTCTTTCGTTTTCATCTCGTGATTCACATTATCACTTAAGCCAAGCTCCAAGGAGTTACTTATCTTATATACCTTCACAATTTATATTTCTAAACCGAGTCAATGCTCCATGAAGTTCCGATATCATAATTTCTATCACAAGGTCTTTACCACGTATAGAGGTTATCAATCAAGCACGGAAAGCATAACAACCACCAACTGTCCACAAATAAGGACTCACGGTCATGCTAGACACCAATGTATAGATACTCGTCACCATGCCTATACATCGTACTCGATCAATTAGCAAGTAGCAAACAAGACTCAACTCTTATTCCCCCAAGCTAGGGTTAAACCAAACACTTACCTCAACTTCCACGGCCAAATCAATCCACAACAACCACTTTCCCTCTCGAATTCGGCTCCAACTCAATCAAATCTATACAATAATGAATTCATATTATCAATATGTGTTAAACAAATCAAACTCAATGTCTCATTATAGGTTTCCAGGCTTTCTCCCCAAAAATTCCAAAACTGCCCCCGGGCCCGCTTGGTCAAAACATGAGGTTCGGACCAAAAACAAATCCCCCATTCACCCACGAGCCCGAATATATAATTTTTTTTCAAATTCGACCCCAAAATGAGGTCTAAATCAAGAAAATATAGAAAACCCTAACTCTACCCATTTCCCCCAATTTCTACCCTAAATTGCATGATTTTTGGAATTCAATAAACGATGATGGAAAATGAAGAAGACGGGTTAAACAATACTTACCCAAGAAGCTTTGGTGAAGAAATGCTCTAAAAGTCGCCTAGAAGCTTTGGAGAAGAAGGGGTTCGAGTTTTTTAATAAAAAAATTCTCGTAGCTACTGTTTCTGAAATTAAAATCTAACTGGGCAAAATTGCCCTTCACGTTCGCGGGAAGAGAATCACGTTCGTGAAGGGTAACTGGGCAGCGCATCGCGTTCGCGAGAAGGATAACACGAATGCATAGAAGAAATACTGGGGGTCTCAATTCTGATCTATGCGAACACGGAAGGGAAACGCGAACGCGATGAAGGAATTTGCTGGGGTCCAGGAAATTGGCCTACGTGAATGCATGAGACCACACGCGAACACGATGAAGGACGCTGCGAACCTACGCGATCACGAGAGCTGTGTCATGAACGCGAAGGAAGTGAAATTAAGGCATCACGAACGAGCGAGAAAAGGCGCGAACGAGACGAAGGAAATGCCTGGGCACCTGTTGCAGAATTTTTGAAACTTTTCTAAGTTCTAAAACTTCCTGGAATACCTCCTAAACACTCCCGAGCCCTCGGGGCTCCTAACCAAACACATACACTAACTCAACAACACCTTACGAACTTAACTATGCGATCAAATCGCCAAAAATAACATCAAAATCAATGAATCAAACCTCAAAATCACTAGTTTTTCTTCAAACTTCATAAACTTTCAAATTTAGAGTTTTAGGTCCAAAACACGTCAAACGATGTCTGATTTCAACCAAACTTCCCAAAAAATATCTTAAATCATATATAAGACCTGTCTCGGGCGCCGGAACCAAAATACGGGCCCGATACCTAGACGTTCTAATAGATTTTCATTTCAATTTTTCCTTAATAATTTCGAAAAAATAATTTTACTCAAAAATTCATTTCTCGTGCTTGGGACCTCGGAATTCGATTCGGGGCATACGCCCAAGTCCCATATTTTTCTACGGACCCTCCAGGACCGTGAAATCATGACTCCAGGTGCGTTTACCCAAAATATTGACCAAAGTTAAACTTATTCATTTTATTACCAAATTTTAGCATTTTTCATAGAATTTCACATTTAGGCTTTCGGGCTATATGCCCAGACTGCGCATGCCAATCGAGGCGACTAAAAATGAGGTTTCCAAGGCCTCGGAAGCATGAAATAAATAGGAAAACAGGTGATGACCCTTTGGGTCATCACATTCTAATTCTTTATGCTTCGTTATCCATGTTTCATGTGATCAAGTTGATTAGTTTGCGTTCGGAGAGGATTTGGTAAGAAATGAGACACTTAGTCTCTTTTTAAGAAGGCTTAAGTTGGAAAAGTCAATCGAATGTTGACTTATGTGTAAGAGGGCTCTGATGTGAGTTCTAATGGTTCGGTTAGCATCGGGAGGTGATTTGTGACTTAGGAGTGTAATCGGAATAAGTTTTGGAGGTCCAGAGTAGAATTAGGCTTGAATCGGCGAAGTTGAGATTTTGGAGATTTTTGGTTGGTAGGTGAGATTTTGATCCGAGGGTTGGAATGGAATCCCGAGAGTTGCAGTACCTTTGTTCTGTCATTTGGGATGTGTGTACAAAATTTTAGGTCATTCAGATGTGGTTTGGTTGTGTTTTTGATCGAAAGCGTATTTTGGAAGTTTTTAGAAAACTTTGGCTTGAATACGATGTAAATTAGTGGATTTGATGTTGTTTGAGGTGTTTTGATGATTGGAACAAGTTTGAATAAGGTTTTAGGATGTGTTGGTGTCCTTGGTTAAGGTGTCGGCGGCCTCGGGTGAGTTTCGGGTGGTCAATCGGTCCATTTTTGGAGTTGAGAAATTGCAGAAAAATCAGTCCAACAATTGCAGGTATTTTGGCCTTCGCGTTCGTGAAGGGCTAGGTTCTAGAAGCTACGTGCTCGCGAGGGTCTAGGATGCTTTCACAAAGGGTTAATTAGGCTTTTCATTGCGTTCGCGTTATGGTTTTCGCGACCGCGTATAAGGAATTTGGTCCCAGGAGAATTTCTTATCGCGTTCGCATTATGGTCTCCGCATTCGCGGAGGTATAGGAGGAAAGGCATCGCGTTCACGACCTGTGTGTCGCATTCGCATAGAGTAAAAAGTGGTCAACGCGAATTTGTGCATCACAACCGCAAGGTATTAATTGCGATCGTGAAGAAGGAAGGGTCAGACCTGTGCAGAATGTTTTAAGTCACTTCATCCGCGATTTTGGGGCTCATTTGCCCCATTGCTGATTATTTTGAGAGCTTTTTAAGGGAAATTAAAAAGGGATTCAAGGAGAATCGATTGGAGGTAAGATTTTTGAACTTAAAACCTGTTTTTATTGTGAAATCTAGTTAGAAATTCATGGAAACTAGGCCTAAAATTGAAGAACTAGGGCTTGAGAAATTAGACTTTTGGTTTGGGATTTGAAAGACCATTTGGGGTCGGATTTGAGAACTCTTGATATGTATGAACTCGTGGGGAGATAAGGAATCTAATAATGTGAAAATTTCTGAGTTTCGAGAAGTGGGCTCGGGGCTAAGGTTTTGGTAATTTCGGGATTTATGCCCGTTATTGATTGTTTTCGCTTGGGCTTTTTTCCCTTAGCATATTGTGATGTATTCATTCTGATTTTGGATAGATTTGACGCGCGTGGAGGCCGATTGGAGGGGCAAAGGCATCGCGACTTAGAGATTTCATCGGTTCGAGGTGAGTAATGATTGTAAATGATGTTCTGAGGGTTTGAAACCCCGGTTTGCACATCGTAGTGCTATATTGAGGCGAGACACACGCTTGATGATGAGTGTGGGGTCATTTACTATTGGGGATTTTTACTTGGTCCGTCCCGATTGATGATTTTATCGCGTATTTGACTGGAACTTATCATGATTTAGACTGATTGTTATATTTGGCCTTCGTGCCAACTATTTGAACCCTTCGGGGATTCTTATCACTATTTCCTCACTGAATTGATTTATTACTTGAACTCAGTCATGTTGGTTTCCAATATTTTATAACTCAGCCACTTTTACTCAATTTTGAGACTTAAATGATATTTTAAATGATGTTTTGGGCTGAGAACTACTGTTTTACTAATACCCGAGGGGCTTATGATGATTTTTTGACTGAGTGTGGCCAAGGGCCATATGTGAGGATACACTAAGTGATATAAGGCCAGGTCCTGATATACATTTATACGCCACGAAATGACTTGAGTGATGTGAGGACGAGAGACGAGAGTTGATGCCACGAGGTGGCTTGATATAGCGCTTGGGCCGTGAGGGACCCCTCCGAAGTTTGCACACCTACAGTGAGCGCGGGTACCCATTGTGATATGAGAGTGAGCCCGAGAGGGTGATATTGTTTTGAGAGTGAGCCCGAGGGTCTAATATAGTTCTGAGATTGAGCTCGAGGGCTGATATTGTTCTAAGAGTGAACCCGAGGGGCTGATACTATTATGAGATTGAGCTCGAGGGGCTGGTACTATTCTGAGATATTGCCTGAGGGGTGAACCTTTATGTGCTCATCTTTCATATTTACTTGTCATTTTACTTGTTATATTGTGGTATTTGTGCCCGAGGGGCGGATTTTCTGTGCTTATCAGCACTAACTATTTTGCATTCATTTACGTAATTACTGAAAAGTCATTTTCAAAAGAGGCTTAAACTGAGATAAGATGTTTCTAAAGATTTCACAACTTCATTACTTTTTCTCAGAAGGTTTTACACTGTTTCTATACAGCATGTTGATTTGCTTTACGTGATTTCTTGCTGCTCAGTTGTTATTTACCTTTATTACTCACTGAGTTAGAGTACTCACATTACTCCCTGCACTTTGTGTGCAGATGGAGGTATTTATTCACCCGGTAGAGGGTTTTGGCTGATTGGAGGTAGAGTTATCGGAGTTTAGTGAGGTAGCTGCCAGCTTTCGCAGCACTACTTTTCTCCATTTTCGTTCATCAGTCCTGTTTTGTATATTTCAGACCTTGTAGTTGTATTTATACTCTAATAGATGCTCGTGGCTTGTGACACCCCGGTTAGAGCTGTGTCGGGTTGTACTTCCGCTAATTATATCACTAAATTATATTTAATCTGCTTATGTAGTGTTTAACTATTCTAAAAAGACAAAATTGTTTAGCTGGTTGGCCTTGTCCACACGAGAGGCGCCATCACAATCGGGTCGGGGTTTGGGTCGTGACAAGTTGGGCTTAGAGCCTAGGTTACATAGATTTTACAAGTCATGAGCATATTTAGTAGATTCTCGTGCATCGGTACGGAGATGTCTGTATTTATCCTCGAGAGGCTACAGAACCATTAGGAAAACTTCACATTCTTGAATTCTTATCGTACATCCTTGGATTCAGCTTCAACTGTAACTCCTTGAATTCCTTCCACGCGTTCGTGTGCACGCATGAGCGCTCAGTGTCAGATGTGCCTCGATGGCTTGTGATTCCCTAATCGAGGGGCGAGATATGATCTCCATGAGTTTGATGTTGGGCCTGTCTAGAGGACTTGAGGCCGGATCTTTGCCTGTGGCTTGAGCACCAAGGTGCTGATTGTGTGAAAGAGTTTTTTTGAACTTATATGTTCGGTAGTGTCCCTATTACTGGAAGTGATGGCTATGGCTATGTGATGAGTATGTTAGTTCTGTGAGGTGTATCCATATGATTTGGAAGCGACGAGAAGGGTCTGCTTAATGATGGAAGAAGTAATAGATGCTTGAAGTCCATCTTGATTTGAGGTATAGCACGAGTTATGGGCATGTGAAGAATCTTTCCATGTTCCTAGTTGGGAGTGAAGTAAATTTCATATAGAGGTATGAGTCCAAACTCAGGAAGATCAAGTGACTGTGTAATACTTGTGACGGTGGAAGGTATATAGAAATGTTAGTTGGAGGCAAAGCAGGTGGGTTATCTCCTGCAGAGTGTTCTAATATTGTGTGATTCTCATGTTGTCTATTAGAAGACCTCATTTACAAGTGAAGAATATGTGTTGAAATCTAAATTGGGTCGCCAAGAGAGTGGGCTTAACTATTGTGTGAGTGAATGCGAGATTTGCAGAAGAGTAAAATTCTAGATGATTTGTGTTTCCATAAGCTTATGAAGGATTGAGTTTAATATCATTATGGTATTATGGCAGCAATAGAGTATATGCGTTATGAGTTATTGGGTGTGTTTTGATCTATGGCTTCGAGCCAAAGGGGGGAGTTTGCTATTGATTAAGTTGATTGCACAGTTAGGTGCTATGTTGGTTCAAGTTTGAGGCGTGCTGGTGACTCAGTTATGGCTTACGGAGATTGAGGTCGAGGATGGCTCAAGTGAAGAAAAATTTTGATAAAGGTTATATGGTGCTTCTTAGGTGTGTGAGAATCACTGGATATCTTAAGTTATTGTTGGTGAAGAATGCTCAGTGCATAGAGTAGGAAGGTGCTTTTTTTATATTGGGATGAGGTCACATCCTACGGTGTCAGAGTGCTAATGAGGAACGGGTGGTTCTGTTCGTTTGATCAGTCTAATTGCAGTTTAAATAGAGTAAATGACTCTCGAGAATGGTTCTAATGTGTTCAAGATTCTACACGTAACAATTGGGTATCTTAAAGTTGTATATGTGATTAGAAATTGAGTCTCCATTGGGAGAGGTCAAGACTTGTGGTATTCCTATGTTAAATATAGGATTCTATGTATCAGTACTAGGAAGGTAAATGTAACGGATTTAGATTTGCAGGAAGTTTTTCAGAGTAAATTATTTTGGAATGTGGTACTTTTGGGAATGTTTAAGAAAGTATTTAGCAACCTATAAGACTTAGACGGTGTGGCTTTATGCTTAGTTTTGTGTGGCAAGTCTGAGTTGAGGAATTGTGGTGCTACAGCAAAAAGGAAATATCAAGTGGAAGATGAATCAGAAGGAAATTTAGATAGATGGGGTAGTTTGGTCGTAGATCGGACCGGTATAGTAAGGATATGATTTGTTCCTTATGTGTGTTTGAGGTAATGAGTTCTTACAGGTATTTTGTGGCAATGCTCTTAGGTTTTGACGGCTTGCTTAGCTTGGTCGAGTTAGAAGGATTCAGTCCTGGTAGGTCTGATTTGTGCAAGGGGAACTCAAAGAGTTCTTGATGGTTTTCACCACAGTGTGGAGATGTTTGTTGCTCGGAAGGGAGATGAAGTTCTCATGTTACCCTAGGATGGTATGGTATATGCGATATGTTATGGAGGATTGAGATTTGCGTGTGTAAGGCTACGGTTCAGTTCTGAATAGAAAGTCATAAAATGCTTAGGCAGCACGGGCAGTTTTAGGTGATTAGAGAAATGAGCTTTAGATGATTAGGGTGAATGATCTTCAGATGATTAAGGAAATGGTATTTCTAATCATAGTGATTTGACGAGGGTATATGTTTCAGAAAAGGCAATGTGATTAAGTTAATAGTACTTCGGTAGTTCTGCGATGCTTTCTTATTAGATCGACTACTGATATTCGAGTTTTCTTGATGGCATAGGGGAATTTTAGAATAACTTTCGTGGAATGATTGGGTACTTGAGGTGTGATATGTATTTGGACGGCGGAATTTGGGATCAGGTATGGTGATTTGTGTGGTACATGGAGTTGGAGACCGGAAGTTCTCATATTCAGGCTATGTTGTGGTTGTAGATCGTGTGTATCGACACTCTTTAGTGACTATCGGGGTTTGGAGACCCGAGCGGACCTTTTGTTGCTTGATATATTAGATCTTGGATGTGATATTGGGTTCAGACTGGTTGTTTCCATGTTGTGTTATTCTGGACTATTGCGATAAGTCGGTGTTGTTGGCTATGTCGAAACAATGCCACGGATTGAGTGGCAATGTTCGACGGATTATGTCCTATTGGGTATTTTTATATTTTGAAGACCCAATGGATGGCTAGAAAGGATTTGTCTTTCTTATTTGGACTCTTGTGATGAGTGTCAGTGCTGAGGCTCCTCATATTGATTCAGTTCCAGTGGTGAGGGACTTTTCGGGTGTGTTTCTTGTGGCCGGTCATGTCGCCGGACACGGTTGTTGATTTCCGTATTGATTTGGTGCCTTGCACCGTATCGTATGGCACCGGCATAGTTATAGAGGTGGAAGGAGCAGCTTCAGGTTTCCTTGATAAGGAGTTCGTTGGCGGGCCAATGTGGGTGAGTGTTCTATGTTGAGTCGGCTTGGTTGGCTCTAAATGGCATTGTTGAGGGAGGTATTGATTCGACCGTTATGGAGCTTATCAGTGATTTGGGGAGATCTATGAGTTACCTTTCTGTGTTACGAGGTATTATGATTTGTTGGTTATAGGCACATATGGTGTGGTTCATTTGGGATATCTTAGTAGAATTCAAGCGGGAAGATGTAATTGGGCGTTGCTCAGTGAATGGCGTATCGGTTATGTCCTATCGGGTCGTGTGGCATATCTTATTTGTTTCACCATGGGTGTAATGATTTTCTTTGGCTTAAGACATCAAATTGTGTATGGTTTAGTGACTTGAGGTGTTTCATGTGGAGCAGTATTTGATGGGATCATGCATTGCAACAAATCTATGTGGAGATATGACCTTGCGGGTTAGATTCATATGTTCTATTTCTATTATGTGAGATGGGTTCTATGCCTTGTGTTGTGGCGGTACTAGTGAGCTTGGGATGCAGCTCTTTCGTTTGAGTCATTTCCATGATTTGAGTATATTCGGACCGTTTCTTATTGGTGTGCGTATTATGCAAGTTATGGCTTAGGCCTGTATTGACATGTCATGTCACCAGAGTGGTGTGTTGGATTCGAGGTGATCATTGGGATCATTAATTAATACGAACGGATTTGATTTCAGCTTGTTGGAAGGATAATATCGAGGTTCGGCTCGGGAATCCGCTGTGGTATTAGCCAAAGGGGAAGTGGCTTCATGAATGGTTGATCCGAGAAATGGTGATGGCTTACTGCGTGTTTTAGTTATCAGTTGCAGTATATATAAAAGTGTTGGAATGAAACTTTAGTTGATAAGAGGTTTTTATCGATATTCAGGCATTATGTGCAGCTGTTGTGAATGAAGTTATCGCTACATGTGTTTGAGTTATGTGGTATATCAGATAATTGCACCGGAGGTTGCACGCATAGTTTATTACAGCTGGTTCGGGCCTATTCATAGTATAGGTGTGAGCTTTTTATCATACTAATGGCTTCAGAAGTAAAATTGTGATTCTATGGTTTAGGGGCTGGATTGGGTTGTGCAATCTCACTTACTATGTGTTATCGGACATATATGAGATAGGGTGATGTGGGGTCACCCCCAGGTATATGCATGGTAAAGTTATTGAGCAATTGGTTGGCTTCTAGAACAACTACGGGTACGTTCGAGGACGAACGTGTGTTTAAGTTGGGGAGGATGTGATGACCCGGTCAGTCGTCTAATGAGTTACCGCTCTATTTCCCCTATTTCTGCTTCTTTATGCTTAGTTATCCATGTTTCATGTAATCAAGTTGATTAGTTTGCGTTCGTAGAGGATTTGGTAAGAAATGAGACACTTAGTCTCTTTTTAAGAAGGCTTAAGTTGGAAAAGTCAACCGAATGTTGACTTATGTGTAAGAGGGCTCGGATGTGAGTTCTGATGGTTCGGTTAGCTTCGGGAGGTGATTTGTGACTTAGGAGTGTGATCGGAATGGGTTTTGGAGGTCCGGAGTAGAATTAGGCTTGAATTGGCGAAGTTGAGATTTTGGTGATTTCCGGTTGGTAGGTGAGATTTTGATCTGAGGGTCGGAATGGAATTCCGAGAGTTGTAGTAGATTCGTTGTGTCATTTTGGATGTGTGTGCAAAATTTCAGGTCATTCGGATGTGGTTTGGTTGGGTTTTTTATCAAAAGCGTATTTCGAAAGTTTTTAAAAAACTTAGGCTTGAATTCGATGTAAATTAGTGGATTTGATGTTGTTTGAGGTGTTTTGATTATTGTAACAAGTTTGAATAAGGTTTTAGGATGTGTTGGTGCCCTTGGTTGAGGTCCCGGAGGCCTCGGGTCAGTTTCGGGTGGTCAATCGGACCATTTTTGGAGTTGAGAATTGTAGAAAAATCAGTCCAGCAATTGCAGGTATTTTGGCCTTTGCATTCGCGAAGGGCTGGGTTCTGGAAGCTACGCGTTCACGAGGGTCTAGGTCACGTTCGCGAAGGGTTCATTAGGCTGTTCATTGCGTTCGTGTTATGGTTTTCGTGACCGCGTATAAGGAATTTGGTCCTAGGAGAATTTCTCATCGCGTTCACAGAGGTATAGGAGGAAAGTCATCGCGTTCGCGACTTGTGTGTCGCGTTCGCATAGAGTAAAAAGTGGTCAATGTTAATTTGTGCTTCACGATCGCGAGGTGTTGACCGCGATCGCGAAGAAGGAAGGGTCAGACTTGGGCAGAATATTTTAAGTCACTTCATCCGCAATTTGGGGGCTCATTTCCCCCATTGTTGATCATTTTGAGAGCTTTTTGAAGGAAATTAAAGAGGAATTCAAGGGAATCGATTGGAGGTAAGATTTTTGAAATTAAAACTCGTTTCTATTGTGAAATCTACCTAGAAATTCATGGAAACTAGGCCTAAAATTGAAGAACTAGGGCGTGAGAAAGTGGACTTTTGGTTTGGGATTTGAAAGACCATTTGGGGTCGGATTTGAGAACTTTTGATATGTATGAACTCGTGGGGAGATAAGAAATCTAATTATGTGAAAAATTTTGAGTTTCGAGAAGTGGGCCCGAGGCTCGGGTTTTGGTAATTTCGAGATGTGTGCCCATTATTGATTGTTTTCGCTTGGGCTTTTTTCCCTTAGCATATTGTGATGTATTAGTTCTGATTTTGGATAGATTCGACGCGCGTGGAGGCCGATTGGAGGGGAAAAGGCGTCACGATCTAGAGATTTCACCGGTTCGAGGTTAGTAATGATTGTAAATGATGTTCTGAAGGTTTGAAACCCCGGATTGCACATTGTAGTGCTATATTGAGGTGAGACACGCGCTTGATGATGAGCGTATGGTCATTTACTATTGGGGATTGTGACTTGGTCCTTCCCGATTGATGATTTTACCGCGTATTTGACTGAAACTTATTTGTTATCATCATGATTTGGACTGATTGTTATATTTGGGCTTTGTGCCAACTATTTGAACCCTTCAAGTATTCTTATCATTATTTCCTCACTGTATTGACTTATTACTTGAACTCAGTCATGATGTTTTCCACTATTTTACAACTCAGCCACTTTTACTCAGTTTTGATACTTAAATGATATTTTAAATTATATTTTGGGCTAAGAACTATTTTTTTACTAATGCCCGAGTGGCTTGTGATGATTTTCTGACTGAGTGTGGCCGAGGGCCAAATGTGAGGATACACTGAGTGATATGAGGTCGAGGGCCTGAGATACATTTATACGCCACGAGGTGGCTTGAGTGATGTGAGGCCGAGAGTTGATGCCACGAGTTAGCTTGATATAGTGCTTGGGCCGTAAGTGGATGTGACGACCCAACCCGTCGTCTTATGAGCTACCGCCCCGTTTCCCCCATAATATGCTTCTCTATGTTTCAATATCAGTATTTGAGGTGATCGGGTAGAATTGGATTGGTTTTAGATGGAAATGAGTCACTTAACCTCTTAAAAAGAAGCTTGTTTTGAAAAAGTCAACTAAAAGTTGACTATTTAGTTAGAGGACTCGGATGTGAATTCCGGTGATTTGGTTACCTTCGGGAGATGATTTGTGACTTAAGAGCGCGATCGGAATTGAATTTGGAGGTCCGGTGTAGAGTTAGGCTGGAATTGGCGATGTTTGAGATTTGGCGAATTCGGGTTGATAGGTGAGATTTTGAACCGAGGGTCGNACGTCGTTTGGTCGGGTTTTTGATCGAATGCGAGTTTCGGAAGTTTTGGTTGAACTTAGGCTTTGATTTGAGGAAAATTGATGGTTTTAGTGTTGTTGGATGTGTTTTTATGATTGGAACAAGTTTGTATGATGTTTTAGGAGGTGTTGGCATTTTTGGTTGAGGTCCTGGGGGCCTCGGGTGTGTTTCGGATGCCCAACGGGTCATTTTTGAAAATTTTGAGCTGCTGGTATCTAGTATTTTCGCTTCTGCGGAAATTGGACCGTGTATGCAGTTCCACAGAAGCGAAGGAGAAGTCGCAGGTGCAAAAGTACCGCAGAAGCGTAGGTCCGGACCGCAGAAGCAGTCTCTCTTGTGCGAAAAATGGACCGTTGAAGCGGTGTTGTGGCTTGTGCGTTGGTTCCGCATAAGCGGATTTGGGAACTACTCCGCCGCTATCGCAGAAGAGGAATTATGGTCGCAGAAGCGGTCAAATCCATAGAAGCGGAAGTCGCAGAAGCGACATTTATCGCGGAAGCGAAAATGGCCTGGGCAGAAAGGTTAAGTTCTGGAAATGGGACTTCGTTCCCATTTCCCATTTTTGACGATTTGGAGCTCGGTTAAGGCGATTTTTGGTCCGATTTTCATAGAGAACAACGGGGTAAGTGTTCTTAACTAAATTTTGGTTGTATAACTTGAATCTATTA
>MU670274.1:0-31387 GCA_026770625.1 Nicotiana glauca | reverse complement strand
GGACTTGTAGTACTTTAGTGAACTCTGTAGTAGCTCATGACTAGTGACACCCCGATGTCGAGCTGTGACGGGATGGTTCCCTATTGTTATCGTTGTTTTCCGCGCTTTTGATTATTCTAATCATGTTTTTGTTATATAAATATTAAATAACTGTTAAAAGGAAGCGTTTGTTTTGTTGTTGGCCTTGTCTTCACGAGAGGCGCCATCACGACCGGGTTTGGGATTTGGGTCGTGAAAGTGGCCCCTCTGGAGTCTGCACACCCACAGTGAGTGCAGGTACCCATTGTGATCTGAGAGTGAGCCCGAGGGGCTGCTATTATTCTGAAAGTGAGCCCGAGGGGCTGATATTGTTCTGAGAGTGAGCCCGAGGGGCTGCTATTATTCTGAAAGTGAGCCCGAGGAGTTGATATTGTTCTGAGAGTGAGCCCGGGGGGCTGACACTATTTTGAGAGTGAGCCCGAGGGGCTGATACTATTTTGAGAGTGAGCCCAAGGGGTTGTTACTATTCTGAGATATTGCCTGAGGGGCGAACCTTTATGTGTTCATCTTTCGTATTTACTTGTCCTTTTACTTGTTATACTATAGTATTTGTGCCCGATGGGTGGATTTTCTGTGTTTATAGGCACTAACTGTTTTTCATTCATTTGCGTAATTACTAAAAAGTCATTTTCAAAAGAGTCTTAAACTGAGCTAAGATGTTTCTAAAGATTTCACAGCTTCATTGCTTTTTCTCAAAAGGTTTTACTCTGCTTCAATACAGCATGTTAATTTGCTTTACGTGATTTCTTGTTTCTCAGTTGTTATTTACCTTTATTATTCACTGAGTTGGAGTACTCACTTTACTCCCTGCACCTTGCGTGCAGATGCAGGTATTTATACACCCGGTAACAGGTTTTGGCTGATCGGAGGCAGAGTTATCGGAGTTTAGCGAGACGGCTTCCAGCGTTTGCAGCACCGCTTTTGTCCCTTTTCGTTCATCAGTCTTGTTTTATATATTTCAGACTTGTAGTTGTATTTATACTCTTATAGATGTTAGTGACTTGTGACACCCCGGTTAGGGATGTGATAGGTTGTACTTTCGCTTATTATATCATTAAATTATATTTATGCTGCTTATGCACTGTTTAACTGTTCTAAGAAGACGAAATTATTTAGCTGGCTAGCCTCATCCCCACGAGAGGCGCCATCACGACTGGGTTGGGGTTTGGGTTGTGACAACTATCTAATCCTTTATTCCTTTCAAAACTATGGGTACATTCTTCCGATATATTTACAAAAGTATTTGCTTGTATTTCTTCTAAATTAATTTCTCTAATCATATCTCATTTATTAATTCTTCTTCTTGTAATTCTAAAGTGTCTATTTGAGTTTTTTCTTCTATATCTACACTCACTATGGAGTATATACTTTCATTATCTGACATATATTCGTCTACGTTTATTAAAGTTTCTTGAAAATCTTCTATTAATTGTGAATTTCTTATTTTATTATTAATTCTTTTTTGACATGTATTTTCTAAGTGTTCTACACTTCCACAAGTAAAACATTCTAATTATTTTTGTACTTTCTTTCTATTCTATACTTCCTAACATGTCTATTTTTATCTAAGTATGATTTTCTAGCTGATGATTTTCTAAGATAATAATTCTTTCTATTATATCCCCTATTGTATTGAGGTTTATATTTCCTATATTTTTTCTTTTTATATTTGTTCTTGTCATAACTTTGTGTTGTATACACTGATCTACAGAAGCTCGTATTATTCTATTTTAGTTGCTTTTGTATCTGTATATGGGTACACTTTTCTTGTAGTATTTCCATTATATGTTGTATTTTGTGTCCTATAGACCATTTTGCATTTGGGTTTTGTATTACTCCATCTCTTTTATACCATCGTTCTTCTATTTCTCTTACTAAAACTCCTGGAAGTTTATTAAATATTTTTTTACCTAAATCTTAATCAAAAGCATTTCCACTAATAGTACAATAATAAAAATAATCATTTAAAAACTTTTTTATGTGAAACCAACTGCTTATACTTAATTTTTTTAATTTTATTAAAGCATTCTTTTGTAATACTACTAATCCACTATTTGGATCTTCGCCTGTAATTAAACTATGTATTTTATTTGTAAAATTATAAGGATTTGGTCCCATTGCTATTAGGGTTTGAAAATCTTGTGGGAATTCAGACTTGTAGGCTTCCCATAATCCTTTTGTTGATTCTCCTAAGAAAGTCTCCATATATTTATACATTGTTTATGTGTCCGTGCCATTATAGCTTTTTATATTGTCAGCCACTACTATTCCTTTCCAGAGTCTATTACTGAGTTCCACATTTGTAGGTCATGAGCTACTATATTTAGTATTTTACCCTTACTTCCTCCGTCTTGTAACTTTATAGGTTCTTCTATAGGCATCATTTTTTCCTGATGGTTTTACATTTTCTATTTCTATTTCTTGGTTTAGTCTATATACTCTTCTTCTAGGTACATTTCTTGTGCTATCATCCACTGTACTTTGATGAATTGTTCTTTGAAATGGACTGGGACAAGAACTAGTACATTCCGTTAATTCTTTTAGACTTATTAGAGATTCTGTTTCTTCATAGCTATCTTGTATTTCTTCAAAAATTTGATCAAATTTATCCGATTTTTTTTTGTGAAATGTTTTCTGCTGTATATCACCAATTATATGTTCTTAATTCGCATTTCTTAAAATGTTCTTCTATTTTTCTTAAGGTTAGGCGTCCAAGTTTACATCCTTTGCATTGGAAAGTCCTATTTTTGTTTTCTTTAACTAATTTTCTTGCTTTTTCTAATGCTCTATCTACTTCAAATTCATCTTGTATTATGTAAACCCGACCGGTCATTTTGATTCCTAGCGTGTCGTTTAGCAGTCCAAGGCCATGAGCAGCTTCAATTCAGGTATTATGACTTATACGCATGGTCGGAATTAAATTTTGGGAAGTTCAGAGTTGACTTGGAGAGGAAATTCTCATTTCAGAAGCTTTATGTTGAAAGAATTAGCTAAGATCAGATTTTTTGAGTAAACGACCTCAGAATCAGGATTCGAAGGTTCCAGCAGGTTCGTATGATGATTTCAGACTTGGGCATATGCCTGGATCGGGTTTTGAATGATCCGAGAGCATTTTGGCGCCTATTGTGCAAGTTGGCATTTTTGAAAGAATTTTATAAGTTTGGGTTGAAGTGCATTTCAGTGTTATCCATGTCTGTTTAGGATTCCGAGTCTGGGAGTAGCTCCGTATGGTGATTCTGGAGTTTGGAGCGCGATTAGAAATGAATTCAAAGGTCCGTAGGTCATTTTGAAGTCATTTAGCTAAAGTTAGAAATTTGAAGGTTTTCAAGAAGTTTGACTGGAAGTGGACTTTTGATATCGGGGTCAGATTTTCGGAAGTTGGAACAGGTTAGTAATGTCAAATATGACTTGTGTGCAAAATTTGAAGTCAATCGGACGTGATTTGATAGGTTTCGGCATCGAATGTAGAAGTTTGAAATTTTAAAGTTCATAAAACTTGAATTGGGGTGTGATTCATGGTTTTAGCATTGTTTGATGTGATTTGACGCCGCGAGCAAGTCCGTAATGTGTTTTAGGACTAGTTGGTAAGTTTAGTTGAGGTCGCGGGGGCCTCGGGCGTGTTTCGGATGCTCAATGGATCGATTCTTACCTTGTGAGGATTGCTGGTTTTCTGGTATAAGTGCAGCAGGTTTTTACTCTCTGCGATCACGTGAGAGGGTTTGCGATCGCATAGAGCAAGAGGTAGTTAAGATTGCCCTATGCGATCGTAGAGGAGGAAGGTCGGGGCTTCAGGTTGAAGGCTTATGCGATCGTGGGGTTGGAATTGCGATCGCATAGTGTGCGTTTGGAGGCTGCGATGTGTTTCGCCTGTACTAATGTGGAGGCTGTCATGCGATCGCACAGAAGGAATATGGGAGGCAGCATAGTTGGCCTATACGATCGCGGAGCATTGTTTGTGATCGCACAGAAGGTTCGCTTGGGCAGTGTTCTTTTAAAATCGGAGTTTTGGCTCATTTTCACTTCATTTCTTCAATGGGAGCCGATTTTGGAGCAACTTAGGAGTGCCATTTTCATCACCAAGCATGAGGTAAGTGATTTCTACTAGTTTTGAGTAAATACAAGGTTTATATATGGATTTAGACAAGGAAATTTGTAGAAAACTTGGGGTTTGAGGGGAAACCTAAATAATTGATATTCTTGGAATTTGACCACGATTTTGGGTATGGAATTAAGAGAAATTTATATATTTGAGTTCATGGAGTCATGGGTAACCTTAATCTTCAAAAAAAAATTAGAATCCGAGCACGTGGGCCCGAGGGCATTTTTGTCAACTTTTCGATCGGGGTTAGGAATGGTTATAAATTGGATTTTACTGAGTAATTGAGCATATATTAATGGATTTGCATGATTTTTGGCTAGTTTTGGATCATTGTGCATCAATTCGATTCTTCGAAAGAGCGTGGAATGCCAGCTATGGATCTTCGGAGCAAGGTGAGTCTCCTTTCTAACCTTGTGAGAGGGAATTATCCCCTAGGTGAATTAATTGGTTATGTGCTCCTATTTGTGGGGGCTACGTATGCACGAGGTGATGAGAGTCCATGCGTAGCTACTATTATGTTATTGTCCGGATAGTTAGGACCCAAAAGCATGCTGTATTTGGAATACTTGTAATGTTATTGACAGTATGACTTGTTAAAATCCTATCGAATTGGTAAATGAATTTCTAAAAAGGATTAAACCTCCTATTCTCAAAAAAATCCTTAAAAGAGAATTTGGCTTTTATTTGGTTAAATGTTCCCCGATAAACTCTTAATATGTTATTTGAGCATGTATTTGTGTGTGTACATGCGTCGCATGTATGATACACGAGCAGGGTGATTGTTCATTTAAATTTGACCGTGTTGCGTGGGTGATTCGCGAGCGGGGTAATAGATGCATCTATGGTTCGTGTCGTTCGACCCTCGGCAGTGCACATTTTACATTTATGTTGGATCGGGTCGTACGACCTCGGCATGAGTTGTGCATGCTTATATTGCTTGCCTTGATATTTATTGACATTGGTAGCTACTCTCCCGACTTGAGATAATTGTTAATTAAAGGATTACGAATCCAGAGGCTTTTATAAAAAGGAACTTTTTACTTGTCTAGTAATTCATTTGAATCTACTGTTGTCCTTAATAAATTTGTGAGATCACCGCTTTAACAATATTATTATTTGACCACTAGTAAGTGTTGAAGTTGTCATCTCGTCTCTACTTGTTCGAGATTAGGCAGGATACTTACTGAGTACACGTTGTTTTTGTACTCATACTACACTTCTGTGTATTTTTGTTTCACAGGAACATGCACCTCTAGTGGCCTAGTGGACGTAGCAGCATGGTTGACACGGTGACTAGGTGAGTCGTATTTCCTCGAGGCGACTCGCAGCTAGTATAGTCTCTCTCAGGATTCTATTTATTTTCTATCCAATTGTATTCCAGACAGTTGTTGTGCTTTATTTTGTTTTTCTTTCATGCACTTGTGACACCGGGTTCTGGTATGGTTATGAAGTATTTTGTATTAACTGTTTATCACTTGAAATTGATTTGAGACAATTATCTTCTTAATTGGTAAATTTGAAAGAAAATCCTAGATTTCAAAAGTAGTAAAACGGGGATTGATTAATTACTTTGGTTGGCTTGCCTGACAGTGGTGTCCGGCGCCATCGCGACCCTTAGTGGATTTTGGGTCGTGACATATTATTTCAATATTCATATATTCAGTATTATCTACAGTACTTTCAGTCTCATTATCTATTTATTTATGGGTAGAATAGTTATAATCAGTAAATCTAATTGAGGTTTCTCCCTTTGAGTTTGTGTACATCAAATGGGATTCTGGTTTTATTAATTGTATTCCTTTATTTTCCATTACTTCAACTACATCTTCTACCTTAATTTTAAATTTTGTATTATTATTAGTTTCCATTTTCCTATGAAACCTACACATACCAATATATTATTTCCATTATTCATTTTTTCGTATCCTTTAGTTTATATTGCTATTTAATATTTTTTCTAAATTCTGCTAAATTTATCATGAAGTCTGGGCTAATATAGAATATTCCTCCATTATTGGTCATGTCTACTTCTGTTAAACCTATTATAGATTTCTTTTAATTTGACCATCTGTCATCATATACCACAACTAGTACTTTAGATCCTAAATTCTTTCTAGTTAGTCCTTTTAATCCAATTACTATTAATCCCATATTCATTAAATTCTTTTTATAATTTTTTATTCGTCTTACTGATTCCAAGTTGATTAGATTTATTGTTGCTACTTTATTTCCTATGGCTGGTAATTGTTCTTCTCTGTAATGTCTATATAATTGAGAATTATTTGAAAAATATCATATATTATATAGTATTTTTGGGTTGAGTAACCTTAATTGATTTTGTTGGAAAATTTGTATGTATCTATTATTTCGTTTAATTGTTGATTATCTTCTTTTCTTTCTTAGTTAAAATTCTTGCTAACATATTATTACCTATTCTATTATCTGAAAAAACCTATTCGTGATCTTTCTTCGTTTATTGTTCTTGACCTACCTGAAAAAAGGTCCATTTTTGGGGTTTTCTTATTTTAAATCTGTCTTTTTGCGGTGTTATTTCTACTCTTTTTAATTGTTCTATTAAGTCGTCTACTTTTGGAATTTCTACTTCAGTCATTTTTTATTTTTCTTTAATAATTTTATCTAGTTTTTTATTGATTTCTAAAAGTAATACTATTAAAGTATTATTCTGTTTTATTATTGTGTGATCCTGTAACGACCCGCCTGGTCATTTTGCCTTTTAGAACCCTATTCCCTCAATGAAACTCCTTGTGCTTGCTTTAGCTAATTTACGACTTGCGAGAACGGTTGGTTCGGGATTTGGAAGAATTTTGGGTGAAATGTGCCCATTTGATTCCTTAGGATTTTCTTAAAAGACTAAGTTTGACTATGGTCAACATTTTGAGCAAACGGACCTGTATTTGTGATTTGACTGTCCCGGAGGGTCCGTAGAATAACATGGGACCTGTGCGTATGCCCGAAATCGAATTCCGAGGTTCTTAGCCCGAGTACTAAATTTTTATTAGAAATTGTTAATCCAAAGTTTTAAGGATTTAAAGAAACTAAGAAATCATTGATCACCTAGGTATCGGGCTCATATTTTGGTTCTGAAGCCCGGTACAGGTCCGAAATATCATTTAAGACTTGCCTATAAAATTTGGTGTCAATCCGAGTAGCTTTAGGGCGTTTTGGCCCGTTGGAGAAAAATTAAGAACTTGAAGTTCATAAGTTTGATTCATTTGGTTTTAGGGGATGATTTCTAGATTTAGCATTATTTCGGGTGTTCCAAAGGTTCGAGTAGGCCTGTCTCGTGATTTCAGACTTGTCGGTATGTTCGGGCGGGGCCTGGGAGCCCCGAGTGTTAATCGGACGAGGCTCGAGTGAAGTGGAAATTTTGGGAAAGGGCTGAAGGATTGCTACTTTTGTCATAACCGCAGATACGGTCATTCCATCGCAGAAGCGGCCCAAGTGGCCAGGCCAGGAAACCGCAAATGCGGCTCCCAAGTCGCAGATCAACCATGAGACTGCAGATGCAGTCCCAGCTTTCCCTCCCATTTCGTAGATGCGATCTATGTAAGGCCTCATAAAATTTCGTGCTCAAAACCTATTAGCTCGCCGCGATTCGGATCCTTTTTACTGATTTTGCACTTAAAAATCAAGAATCAAAATTTTAAAGAAAATTGCCATTATGCGGTCCAGAATGCGGTTGCAAATCAGGTATGCGGACCGCATTTCTGCCGCAGAGTTAACGAGTGAGTTAGTCGAAATTGAAGTTGAAAATGCGGTCTATTATGCGATCGCATAATCAATATGCGGACCGCATAATCGTCGCATAAATTCCTCGAGGATTTGTGAAGGTCAATTCTGCAGTGCATTATGCAACCGCATAACAGAAATGGAGACCGCATTTCTATCGCAAACCCAGGCAGAGAAGTCAGATTTCAGGACCACTTCTGCGATCCATTATGCGGACCGCATTTCCACTCTGCGATCACAGAGTGCGACCGCAGACCCGACTCGGCTCCAGATTTTTCTAATTTTTCAACCCGATCTCTTCTTCAATAAAACACCCCAACCCTTCAATTTTACAAATTTTTCTGGATAAAACTAGAGAGACGGGAGAGAGGGTTCTTGAGAGAGAAAGTCTTATCTTCATCAATTTGATTTTCCAACGTCGCCCAGGCCCGAAAATTCTTGAGTATTATCTTCATCTCCATTCTTGCAGGTAATGTCCCCAACTTTTTTTCATTAATTTTCAGATTTTAATAAAAAGGGAGATTCTTATGCATTGATTCTTGGTAATAAGGGTCGAAACACTCATGCATGTCTATTAAAACCTAAAATCTATTAAGAGTAATTAGGTGGGAGTAAAGAATTGTGTAAAGGAGGGTTGATAACCTAAATATGTTCGGGTAGTGATTGTGAACTTTGATTCTAATAAATATGTATTAATTTATGCACTAGATTGACGTTGCAAGGCTTTTTGGTAAAGTTGGAAGTAGATATTAAAAGGGAATTCGGCTCCAGGTATGTATGGCTAACCTTGATCTTTGTAGAATCGCCTTGTGTGGTGTACGAATGTTTGGTATGTGATATATGCGTGGATTATTCATGAAATTATTGTGATTGTGTTTGTAGTAATAATTGAGGAACAAATGACGAAAGAAAATCGTAAATGATGCAACTGGAATAACTATGATAACCACATCTATGGCTCATTGTGGGCAATTGTCGTTGTGATGCAAAACACGTGTGAGCTGTTGGATATGACGGAAAATAGTATTGATGGCTATGGAAATACTTGTAAATTGTCGATGTTATTTCTTAAGATGTGTTGTTGTCAATCTTTGTGAATTGATGATTGTTGTTGTGTTGATTGGTGAATTGTGATTGCACGGTGGGATCGGGTTGCGCGCCGCAACACGAAGTTATAAGGTGCGAGTTGTGGTGATAAGGGTGGCCGAGGTAATAAGGGTAGAAAGTGATCGAAATCATATTGAAATAAACACTTGAGCAAATTGTGAAATCATTGGCTTGGAATTGTGGAAGGGGGAAATAGGAGAGATTGAAAACTTGTTTGGCTTGATTGTTCCTTTCCTTGTGCATTTGATTGTTGTTTTTATTACTGTTACCTACTTGTATAGGGCTTGAGTTTACTTGGAGCAAGTTTGTTCATACATACAAGTACAATTCAAGTGTACTGACGTCCCTTTTGTCGGGGGCGCTACATTCGTGTTATGATTGTAGGTGGATCCATAGCAGGTACTCCAGTCCACCGACCGTAGCTCTTCATCCCTTTCCGTCAACTAAACTGGTGAGCCCCTTTCCTTTCGGGGCCCTGCGTGGCTCATGCCGCCTTTATTCTGGAATCTTATTTTTGGTATTTGTATAAGGTATAGCCGGAGCCTTGTTACCGGCAAGTACGATATCATCCTTTTTCATGTTTAGAGGCTTCGTAGACAGGAAATGTGGGTCATGAACTTATGTAATATGTATCTTGCACGTTGGGCTATGTAAAGTGTAAACCACGCTAAGAATCATGTACCATATGTATGTTTTGTAATAAAAAGGTGTTTTGATTGTAAATTGTTATTTCTCTTGGCTAATAAGTAATGAAAAATGTGGGGTAACACGTGGGGTAAGAGAGGCACCCAGGGTCTGCTTGACTGGGGCTACCTGGTCGAGCGCCGGTCATGTCCCTCGGATTCGGGGGGTGACAGTCTAATTCTCGCAGATGCGGAAATCACTAAACTAGTGAGGTTCATTAAAGACGGGTTCTAAGTCATTTTTATGACATTTTCACTCCTTCTTTGGGCGATTTGGGAGCTTTTGAGAGAAGGTCTTCACTTAGAATTGTGAGGTAAGTTTATTCCACCCATCCTTAGTTTAATACTTGCATATTAGGTAGATTAAACACTAGAAATTGGGTAAAATCAAGGGATTAGAGTAAGACCTAGGGTTTTGCTAAAAGTTAGATTAAACAACAAAATTGTTATGGAATTAATTAGAAATCATATATTATTGATCCTTAGGTTGTAGAGAACAACTTCCTTCGAAAAAATTTGGAATCCTGGCACGTGGGCCTGAGGTCGGATTTTAGGAAACTTGTGTTAAGGGTTGGGAAATTTTTTAAATAGTTAGAATTCGATCTTGTGAGTCTATATTGACTAGTTCCTCCTTCATTTAACTAGTTTGGGATCGTTCGGCTTCGAATTGAGGATTTAGGCTCGTTATTAGCATTGGAAGTATACTTTGGAGCGAGGTAAGTCTCCTTTCTAATCTTGTAAGACGGAATTGTTACCATAGGTATAATAATTGAGTAATTGCTACTAAATGTGGGGGCTACGTACGCACTAGGTGACGAGAGTCCATGCGTAGCTACTATTATGTTAATTGTCCGGGTAGTCTAGGACCCACATCATGCTATAATTGTGAATATCTCTATAATTATTGCTAATATGATCACTTAGGATATGCTAAAGACTTGAAAAGGAATAATAGTGAACATGAATACTTGTGGAACCATTGTATGAATTTATTTGAATATAAATGTGCCTTTGTGCGTACTCTTGATATTTCTTGTTATTTGTGGATCAGGCCGATCGCCTCGGTATAAATAGATACATCTATGGTTCGCGCCATTCGACCCTCGACAATGCACAGTTTATTTCCTGTTGGATCGGGTGTCGACCTCGGCATGATGTGCGCATGATATCTATGTGAAAACTTATACTTGAATTGTTTTAGCTAATATTTCGAAATGTAAATAGTTAACTGGAATATTGTGAAGAACGTGATTTTACCTCTTGTTATAAACTGTTGATTATTGATGATCCCCATGCTTAGCATAGCACTTCATTATATTATTTGACCCTAGTAAGTATCAAGTCAACCTCCCGTCTCTACTTCTTCGAGATTAGATGGGATACTTACTGGGTACATATTATTTATGTATTCATACTACGCTTCTGCACTTAATTCTACAGGATATGAGGCAGGTACATCTGGCTACCATTCTGGTGCGCACCCCTAATTCATAGGCCGAGACTTCCACGGTGAGCTACTCCCCTTCCTATGCCGTTCAGCAGCCGGATGGAGTCTTTTCTTACTTTTGATGTCTTTTCTATCTCAAACAGTAGGATAGAGATATTCTTTTGTATATTATACTACATGAATATTACTTGTGACACCAAGTCTTGGAACACACTCGAGTAGACATTTATTTTTGAGTTGTATTATCACTTTGATACATTATTGATCATGTCTAATCTCGACTTTAAATCCGAGAACCTGTTGCGCTTAATGTTGGTAAAAGTGAAAATGAGAACTTAATTATACTTCCGCGTCGGCTTGTCTGACAACGGTGTCAGGCGCCATCGCCTATTATGGAAATGGGTCATGACAACATGGTATCAGAGCACTAGGTTCACGTAGGTCTCACAAGTCATGGGCAAACCTGATAGAGTCTTGTAGATCGGTACAGACACATCTGTATTTATCTTGGGGAGGCTATAGGGTATTAGGAAATACTACTCTTTATTCATTTCCTACCGTGCAGTGATAGGTAAACTAAATTTCCCCTACTATTCTCTCACAGATGGTGAGGACACGCACGGCCGATGTTCTAGACCCGGGCGGAGTCGCCCCCCCCCCCCCCCCATTGCTAGAGGCCGAGGCAGAGGCCGGGGGAGGGCACCAGCCCATGGTAGGGGACGAGGGCATCCCAAAGCTATTTCGATACCACCATCAGCAGATCTCGTGGGATATCCTATCATTAAGGAGCAGGGCGAGGTTCCTGCAGCTGAGCCAACCCTGGTAGACTTTATGACAGCATCGGGATTTTAAGAGGTCATGGGTCGTATGCTGCGGTTCATGGATACTATGACTCTAGCTAGTTTATTTCCAGCAGATCCAGCTACCTCATAGGCGGGAGGGGGAGCATAGACCCCTACTGCTCAGGCTCCTAGTCATGCAGCTGCAGTGTATCAGACTTTGGGTGCACTACTTGCATATGGGGCCCAGCTAGTTGCTGCAGTGGTGCCCCAGACCAGCTGTGGATGGTGACCAGCAGAAGCTATTGGAATGATGGACTAGACTTCACCCTCCGGTCTTCGGGGGTGAGCGTCATGAGGATTCTTAGGACTTCATAGATAGGTGCAGGGACAGACTGCACAACATGAGGATATTGGAGTCGCATAGAGTTGACTTCACTACTTTTCAGCTTGAGGGCAGAGCCCATAGATGGTGGCAGTCCTATGTTCTTGGCAGGCCAGCAGGTTCACCTCCCATCACTTGGGGTCAGTTCGCACAGTTATTCTTGGACAGGTACATTCTGCCTTCTGAGAGGGAGGAGCTGCGGTATCAGTTTGAGCATATTGAGCAGGGTCAAGTGTCTGTGACCGATTATGAGGCAAGGTTTTCTGAGTTGTCTCGACATGCACTCATGATACTTCCCACATATGCGGATAGAATGCGGAGATTTATTGCGGGGTTGCACCCTGGTATTCAATCAGGTATGGCCCGAGAGGTAAGATGGGTACAGAGTATCAGCTAGTGGTTGAGATTGCTAGCAGGATTGAGGGATATCATCATAGGGGTAAAGAGTAGATGCAATAGGATAAGAGGGCTAGATTTTTCGAAGAGTTCAGAGGTGCCCCGGCTAGGGGTAGAGGCCCGTTTGGGAGGGGTCAGCACAGCAGGCCCCCATACTCAGCACCGCCACCTGTTCGGGGAGCTCCAGTGTGCCCCTATTTTAGCATTATGCCAGAGAGTCCTTATCTTCCGCTAGTTATTCAGGGTTCCTCCAGTGGGTATTTAGGTCCCCCAGGATTCTTTTGGTTCCTATTTCAGTGTTGTGCCGGAGAGTTCATACCGCTCACTGGCTATCCAGGCTTCTTCCAGTGGATCTACATGTTTTCAGAGTCAGTCATCAGGGCAGCAGTTCACTACACCGCGTAGTTGTTTTGAGTGTGGAGACCCTGGTCATATGAGGAGACACTGCCCCAGACTTCGGGGCAAGGCAATGCAACAGGGCCAGCAGCCTATGATTTCAACACCAGCCACCTATAGGTAGAGGGCAGGCTGGCAGGGGCCGTCCTAGAGGTGGAGGTCAAAAGGGAGAGGTCAGCCAGCTACTGCTCAATCAGGCGGGGGCCAGCCAGCCGGTGCTCCAGCTATATTCTATGCTCTTCCGCCTAGGCCAGATGCATTGGCCTCAGACGCAGTCATCACATGTATTATTTCCGTCGGTGGTAGAGATGCTTCGGTATTATTTGACCCCAGATCTACTTATTCATATGTATTATCCCTATTTTCTCGTTTCCTGGTTATTTCTCCTGAGCTATGTTCATGTGTCCACTCCTATGGGTGATTTCGTGGTTGTGGATTGGGTCTACCGGTCCTGTGTGGTCACGTTCTATGGTTTTAAGACTAGAGCAGACCTCTTGTTGCTTGATATGATCGATTTTGAGGTCATCCTTGGCATGGACTGGTTATCTTCGTATCATGCCATCCTAGATTGTCATGCCATGATTGTTTCACTAGTGATGACAGGGTTGCCGAGATTGGAGTCGAAGGGTTCCATAGTTGATACACCTAGTTAGGTTATTTCTTTCCTGAAGGCTCGGCATATGGTCGAGAAGGGGTGTATGGCTTATCTAGCTTATGTTCGGGACACCATCGCAGAGTCCCCGACGATTGATTCAGTTTCAATGGTTCAAGAGTTCACCGATATTTTTCCTTCTGATCTTCCTAGCATGCCATCGGATCGTGATATTGATTTCTGTATCAATTTGGCTCCAGGCACCCAGCCTATATCTATTCCACCGTACCGTATGGCTCTTAAAGAGTTGAAGGGGCAGCTTGAGGAGTTGTTGGCGAAGGGTTTTATTAGGCCCAGTATGTCATGTTGGGGTGCACCAGTGTTATTTGTGAAGAAGAAGAATGGGACTATGCGGATATGCATTGATTACCGCCAGTTGAACAAAGTCACTATCAAGAAAAACTATATGTTGCCTTATATCGATGATTTATTCGACCAGTTGCAGGGTGCTAGGGTGTTCTCTAAGATAGACCTGACGTCAGGGTATCATCAGCTAAGGATTCGGGACTCGGATGTTCCGAAGACTGCATTACGGACTAGATATGGCCATTATGAGTTTTTGGTGATGTCCTTTGGCTTGACTAATGCCCCAACAACGTTCATGGATTCGATGAACAGGGTGTTCAAGCCTTATATTGATTCATTTTTTATTGTCTTCAATGATGACATCTTGATATATTCTCGCAGCCTGGGAGAGCATGAGCAGCATTTGAGAGTAGTGCTTCAGACCTCGCGGGAATAGAAGCTATATGCTAAGTTCTCCAAGTGCGAGTTTTGGCTAGAGTCAGTGGCATTCTTGGGACATGTTGTGTCAAGAGAGGGTATTAAGGTGGATCCCAAGATGATAGAGGCAGAGGCCACGTCCTACTTCAGTGACCGAGATCAGGAGTTTCCTAGGGCTAGCAGGTTATTACCGACGATTCATGCAGGTATTTTCATCTATTGCGTCACCTTTGACTAGATTGACCCAGAAGGGTGCTCCATTTCGTTGGTCCGATGAGTGTGAGGAGAGCTTCCAAAAGCTCAAGACAACTTTGACTACGGCACCAATTCTTGTATTGCCTTCCGGATCGGGGATGTATGCGGTGTATTGCGACGCTTCACGCGTTGGTTTGGGATGTGTATTGATGCAGGAGGGGTGAGTTATTGCATTTGTTTCACGTCAGCTGAAGATTCATAAGAAGAACTAACTTGTGCACGATCTAGAGTTGGTCGTGATTGTTCATGCTCTTAAGATATGGAGGCATTATCTGTATGGGGTGTCATGTGAGGTTTACACCAATCATCGTAGCTTGCAGCATTTATTCAAGCAAAGGGATCTTAATTTTAGGCAGCGTAGGTGGCTTGAGATACTAAAGGATTATGATATCACCATTCTTTATCATTCGGTCAAGGCGAACATGGTCACGGATGCCTTGAGCAGAAAGGCGGAGAGTATGGGTAGCTTGGAATCCATTCCAACAGCGGAGAGACCACTAGCTTTGGACATTCAGTCCTTAGCTAACAGGCTTGTGAGGTTGGACATTTCAGAGCCCAGCCAAGTTCTTGCGTGTGTAGTCGCTCAGTCTTCATTATTGGGGCAGATCAAGGCCCGGCAGTTCGATGATCCAATTTGGCGGTTCTTAGGGATACAGTGCTTCAGGGAAGTGCCAAGAAGGTTGCTATTGGCGAGGATGCTGTTTTGCGACTCCATGGTCGTCTATGTGTTCCTAATGTTGATGCTCTGAGGGAGAGGATTCTAGAGGAGGCTCACAGTTCGTGATATTCCATTCCTCCGGTGCTACGAAGATGTATCGTGACTTGAGGCAGCATTATTGGTGGCAGAGAATAAAGAAAGACATAGTGGGGTATGTGGCTAAGTGCTTGAATTGCCAGCAGGTCAAGTATGAACACCAGAGGCTGGGTGGCCTACTACAGCGGATGCCTATCCCGGAGTGGAAGTGGGAGCGTATCACCATGGATTTTGTAGTTGGGTTGCCGCGGACTTTGTGGAAGTTTGATTCAGTGTAGGTCATCATTTATAGGTTGACTAAGTCGGCTCACTTCATTCTAGTGGTGACTACTTATACAGCGGAGAGGTATGCCCAGATTTACGTTCAGGAGATAGTCCGGTTGCACGGTGTACCAGTTTCAATCATATCGGACAGAGGCCCTCAGTTCACTTCCCATTTCTGGAGAGCCGTTCAGAGTGAGTTGGGGACCTGTGTAGAGCTTAGCACAGCATTACATCCTTAGATCGACGGGCAGTTGGAGCGGACAATTCAGATTTTAGAGGATATGCTTAGAGCATGTGTGATTGACTTTGGAGGGCAGTGGGATCAGTTCTTGCCCTTGGAGAAGTTTACATATAACAACAGCTATTAGTCCAGCATTGAGATCGCTCTATATGAGGCTCTATATAGTTGCCTTTGCCATTCTCCTATCGGATGGTTCGAGCATGGTGAGGCTAAGTTGTATGGCACAGACTTGGTACAGGATGCCTTGGATAAGGTGAAGTTGATTCAGGAGAGGCTTCGCACAGTTCAGTCCATACAGAAGAGTTATGTGGATCAGAAGGCGCGTGATGTATCATTTATGATTGGCGAGAAGATTCTCTTGAAAGTCTCACCCATGAAGGGCATAATGAGGTTTGGGAAGAAGGGCAAGTTGAGCCCAAGGTTTATTGGCCCTTTTGAGGTATTGAGGAGAGTTGGGGAGGTTACCTATGAGCTTGTGTTATCCCCCAGCTTATTAGGAGTTCATCCAGTTTTTCATGTGTCATTGCTTCGAAAGTATCATGCCAACTTTTCCCATGTATTAGACTTCAGTAATATTCAGCTGGATGAGAGTTTGGGTTATAAGGAGGAGCCAGTTGCCATTATTGATAGACAGGATCGCCAGTTGAGATCCAAGAGTATTTATGTGATAAAGGTCCAATGGAGGGGCCAAACAATCAAGGAGGCGACCTGGGAGTCCGAGGAGGACATGCGGAGCAGATATCCCCATTTATTTAGCAGCTCAAGTAATTTTCTATGTCCGTTCGAGGATGAACGTATGTTTAAGAGATGGAGAATGTAATGACCCGCTTGGTTGTTTTGCCTTTTAGAACCCCGTTCCCTTAAATAAAACTCCTCGTGCCTGCTTTAGCTAATTTACGACTTGCGAGGATGGTTGGTTCGGAATTCGGAAGAGTTTTGGGTGAAATATGCCTATTTGATTCCTTAGGATTTTCTTAAAAGACTAAGTTTGACTTTGATAAACCTTTTGAGAAAACGGGCCTGGATTCGTGATTTGACGGTCCTGGAGGGTCCATAGGAACATATAGGACCTGGGCGTATGCTCAGAATCGAATTCCGAGGTTCCTAGCCCGAGTAGTAAATTTTTATTAGAAATTGTTAATCCAAAGTTTTAAGGATTTAAAGAAAATAAGAAATCATTGATCTCATATGTATCGGGCTCGTATTTTGGTTCCGAAGCCCGGTACAGGTCCGAAATATCATTTAAGACTTGCCTGTAAAATTTGGTGTCAATCCGAGTAGTTTTAGGGCATTTTAGCCCGTTGGAGGAAAATTAAGAACTTGAAGTTCATAAGTTTGATTCATTTGGTTTTAGGGGATTATTTCTAGATAGATCGTTGTTTCAGGTGTTCTGAAGGTTTGAGTAGGTCCGTCTCGTGATTTCAGACTTGTCGGTATGTTCGGGCGGGGCTCGGGAGCCCCGAGCGTCAATCGAACGAGGCTCGAGTGAAGTGAAAATATTGGAAAAAGGCTGAAGAATTGTTGCTTCTGTCATAACCGCATCTACGGTTCTTGGACCGCATATGCGGTGATTCCATCGCAGATGCGGCTCCCAAGCCGCAGAAGCGGCACCGTAGATGCGGATCTAGAGCCGCATCAGCTGCTCCACAGATGCGGCCCTGAGACCGCAGATACGGTCTCAGCTTTCCCTCCCCTTTTCGTAGATTTGGTCTAATTCTCGCAGATGTGGTCCCCTGACCGTAGATGCGAAAATCACTAAACTAGTGAGGTTCATTAAAGATGGGTTCTAAGTCATTTTTAAAACATTTTCACTCCTTCTTTGGGCAATTTAGGAGCTTTTGAGAGAAGGTCTTCACTTAGCATTGTGAGGTAAGTTTATTCCACCCATCCTTAGTTTAGTACTTGCATATTAGGTAGATTAAACATTAGAAATTGGGTAAAATCAAGGGATTGAGTAAGACCTAGGGTTTTGCTATAAGTTAGATTTAACCACAAAAATTGTTATGGAATTAATTAAAAATCATATATTATGATCCTTAGGTTGTAAAGAACAACTTCCTTCGAAAAATTTCGGAATCCGGGCATGTGGGCCCGGGGTCGGATTTTAGGAAACTTGTGTTAAGGGTTGGAAAATTTCTTAAATAGTTAGAATTCGATCTTGTGAGTCTATACTGACTAGTTCCTCCTTCATTTAACTAGTTTGGGATCGTTCGGCTTCGAATTGAGGATTCGGGCTCGTTATTGGCATTGGAAATATACTTTGGGGTGAGGTAAGTCTCCTTTCTAACCTTGTAAGAGGGAATTGTCCCCATAGGTGTAATAATTGAGTAATTGCTACTAAATGCGGGGGCTACGTACGCACTAGGTGATGAGAGTCCGTGCGTAGCTACTATTATGTTAATTACCCGGGTATTCTAGGACCCACATCATGTTATAATTGTGAATATCTCTATAATTATTGCTAATATGATCACTTAGGATATGCTAAAGACTTGAAAAGGAATAATAGTGAACATGTATACTTGTGGAGCCATTGTATGAATTTATTTGAATATAAATGTGCCTTCGTGCGTACTCTTGATAATTCTTGTTATTTGTGGATCGGGCTGATCGCCTCAGTATAAATAGATGCATCTATGGTTCACGTCGTTCGATCCTCGGCAGTGCACAGTTTATTTCCTATTGGATCGGGCCGTCACCTCGGCATGATGTGCGCATGATATCTATGTGATAACTTATACTTGAATTGTTTTAGCTAATATTTCGAAATATAAATAGTTAACTGGAATATTGTGAAGAATATGATTTTACCTCTTGTTATAAACTGTTGATTATTGATGATCCCCATGCTTAGCATAGCACTTCATTATATTATTTGACCCTAGTAAGTATCAAGTCGACCTCTCGTCTCTACTTCTTCGAGATTAGACGGGATACTTACTGTGTACATATTATTTATGTACTCATACTACGCTTTTGTACTTAATTGTACAGGATCTGAGGTAGGTACATCTGGCTACCAGTCTGGTGCATGCCCCTGATTCATAGGCTGAGACTTCCACGGTGAGTTGCTTCCCTTCGTATACCGTTCAGCAACCGGATGGAGTCTTTTCTTACTTTTGCTATTTTTTCTATCTCAGGCAGTAAGATAGAGATATTCTTTTGTATATTCTACTAGATGCCTATTACTTGTGACACCAGGTCTTGGCCACACTTGAGTAGACATTTATTTTTGGGTTGTATTATCACTTTGATAAATTATTGATCATGTCTGATCTCAACTTTAAATCTGAGAACCTGTTGTGCTTAATTTTGGTAAAAGTGAAAATGAGAACTTAATTATACTTTCGCGTCGGCTTGCCTGATAACGATGTGAGGCGCCATCATGACCTATTATGGAAATGGGTTGCGACAGATCCGCTTTACCTTGAGGAGTATATCTGGTAAGTTCTTCTGGATTAGGCTGAAGTCTTTCTGTGAATTCTAATGTGGTATCATGTACTGGATCTATTTCTACTTGTAAATCATTCATGAAAGAGCGATTTCTTTTATTGTGTCTATTTTTTCTTTTAAGGTGCTTATCTCACTTTTTAATACTTCTACTTGATGTTTTATTTTTTCTACTAATTTGGTTGATTGTCCTTCTAGTTCTTTAGGTTTCTCTATAATAATTTTAATTAATTTTTCTATTTCGTTTCTCGTAGGTATTTTTTCTAGATTAAGCTAATTGTCACGACCCAAATCCTGAACTTAGTCGTGATGGCGTCTCTCGTGAAGACAGGGCCAACCAGTCAACCCAATTCATACTTTTAAAATAATTATTTAACACAATTATAGTACAATAGTACTAACGTATCGTCTCTTGTTGATGTCTTGAGCCGAGGGTCTCCTGGAAACAGCCTCTCTGCCCCCCGGGGTAGGGGTAAGGTCTGCATACATATTACCCTCCCCAGACCCCACTTGTGGGATTATACTGGGTTGTTGTTGTTGTTGTATAGTACAACATGGTTTAATAATACCAAATATCGGAAATATAGATAAAAATGCGGAAATCCAACCCAACACAGCCCTAATTGGGGTGTCACAAGTCATGAGCAGCTAAGGAATCCTGACACAAGTCTACTAAATATGAAATCAGATACAGTAGTTCGAATAACATAGAAATAATAGGATAAAGGAGTCACGGGGGCTGCGGACGCCAACAGTTACCTCGTCGTCTTTGAAACACCACCTTGACTGGAAGGATCAGCTCTCAGGGATGGGAATCTGCTATGCCTGAATCTGCACACACGGTGCAGGGAGTAATGTGAGTACTCCAACCCAGTGAGTAATAAATATAAATAATGTTTGAAAGCAAGAAAACACGTAAAGGCACAAAGCATTCTATACAGAAGCAGTAAAATCACTTAAAATAACAAATCAGTGAAATATCAGGTGAAATCTCTGTTCAACCAGTAAAACGGGTAATTTGGCAGTAAATGAGAAGTAGAAATATGCCCTTCGGGCTCAATATCAAAATAACAAGTAGAAATCTGCCCCTCAGGCATCGCATCAATATCTCAGAACAGTATCATCCCCTTAGGCTCGGTATCAATCACTCAGCATAGTATCAGCCCCTCGGGCTCACTCTCAAAACAATATCATATAGTAACCACTGCGGCATGCAGCCTGATCCATTTAACGTCGACGGCGCTCACTGGGGCTGTGTAGACTCCGAAGGGGATCCTACGGCCCAAGCGCAATAATAACATAAGGCCTGAAATCCTTCTCACATAATAACATAAGCCCTGAAAGCCTTCTCACATCACTCATAAGGCCTGAAAGCCTCCTCACATCACTCACAATGCCTGAAAGCCTCCTCACATCACTCAAGCCACCTCGTGGCATATAAATGTATCTTAGTCCCTCGGCCTCATATCACTCAGCATATCCTCACATATGGCCCTTGGCCTCACTCAATCCGAAAATCATCACAAGCCCCTCGGGCATTAGTAAAACAGTAGTTCTCAGCCCAAAATATCATTTATAATATCATTTAAGTTTCAAATATGTATAAAAGTGGCTGAGTTTGTAAAACAATTGATATCAACAAGACTGAGTTCAAATATAAGTCAAAACAGTGATAAAAATCCCCGAAGAGTTCAAATAGTTGGCACGAAGCCCAAATATGGCTTCAACCCAAAGCGTGATGATAACAAATAAGTTTCAGTCAAATACGTGGTAATTTCATCAATCGGGGTGGACTAAGTCACAATCCCCAACGGTGCTCTATCCCACGCTCGCTATCCGGCATGCAAGTCACCTTAACATAGCACTACGATGTGCAATCCGGGGTTTCAAACCCTCAGTACATCATTTAACATCATTACTCATCTCGATCCGGTCCAAACTCTAGCCCGCGATGCCTCGCCCGTACGAATCGACCTCCGGATGCTCCAAATCTAGCCACAATCAGTACATAATCATTAAAATATTCTAAGGGGGCGAAGCCCACTCGAAAATATCTAATTTAACATCAAAATCCCAAAATTGCTCAAACCCGGCCCCCCGGGCCCATGCTTCGGAATTCGACAAAACTCACAAAATCCGACAACCCATTCAACCACGAGTCTAACCATACCAAAATTACTAAATTCCGACAACAGTTCGGCCTCCAGATCTTCAAATCTTATTTTCAAATCTCTAAGCCTAAATCCCCAATTTACACCTCAAAAACATGTAATCTAGTCGGATTATCCGATGATAATTCAATATTATGGAGTAGAAATGGTCACAAGTGACTAACCTCAAGATTTCCCATGATTTCTTGCTCAAAAATCGCCCTAAACCGTGTTCTTTCACCAAAAACGTCAAAATGAGCTAAAAAAATAGAAACAGCATTAAAACCCCGATTGTGGTCGCTAAAGGTCAATTCCCGTCGCTAAAAGTGGTCAAATCTGGTCACTGAAGGTGCACACCAGAACTGTTGCACCAACAGTCTTTAATTTCACTAAAAAGGCTCTAAGTCCACCATACGAACTCGGAATTCGATGATTCTTATTCCTAAGAGTCACAAATAATGATACGAACATAGTCCTTCAATCGAAACTCAATTCAGAGGTTGTTTGCTCAGTGAGATATCTATTTCGTCCGTTAAACAATTAACACATGTTTTACGTCAAAAACCCAATCGCGACTTGATGAAATTAAACCAAACTTTCCAGATCACTCTTATAATTCATTGTCAAAATTTCGGAAGTTTCGAAATCAAATTTCGATCTCTAGAACTAAAAATGGACCTTTGGATCATTACATGCTTATACTCAAAACGGCAAAATCTTCCAAAAACTCCTCCAAAACTTATCCGAGCCTCATGGGACCCCGGCCAAACATGCCAGCACACCCCATAACATCATTCAAAATACTTCCAACCTTCGGAACACTCAAAACAACATCATAACATCGAATCACCCTCGAATTCAAGTTTAAGAATTCCAAAACTTCCGTATTACTCATTCGATAAAAAACCTAACCAAAACACGTCCGAATGACCTGAAATTTTGCACACATATCCCAAATCACATAATGAAGCTACAGTAACTCTCGAAATTCCATTCCGACCCTCGGATCAAAATCTCACCTACGAACTGGAAATCGCCAAAATATCAACTTCGCCAATTCAAGCCTAATTCTGTTCCGCACCTCCAAAACCAATTCTGATCACGCTCATAAGTCACAAATCACCTCTCGAAGCTAACCGAACCATCAGAACTCACATCCGAACCCTCTAACTTATAAGTCAACATCCGGTTGACTTTTCCAACTTAAGCCTTCTTAAAAGAGACTAAGTGTCTTATTTCTTATCAAAACCACTCCAAACCAACTCGATCACATAAGATACGGATAATGAAGCATAAAGAATTTGAAAATGGGGAAAATGGAGTGGTAACTCACGAGATGACGGGTCGGGTCATCACATCCTCCCCAACTTAAACAAATGTTCGTCCTCGAACGTGCCCAGAGTTGTTCCAAAAGCCAAACAATCGCTGAATAACCTTACCATGCATAAACCCAGGGGGATCCCACGTCACCCTATCTCATATAGGTCCGACAATACATTGTAACTGAAATTTCACAACACAATCTAACCCATAACCTTAGAACCACATTTCCATTTCCGAAATCATACACAAGGTCAGAACCTCACATCTATATTCAGAATAAGCCTGAACCAGCTGTAATAACCGATACTTGCAACCTCAGGTGCAATTACATGATAGACCACATAAGTCAAACGCTTGTAGTGATAACTTCTAATCACAACAGTTGCACACAACACCAGAATACCGATAGAAAAACTCTTATTAACTAAAGTCTCATCTCAACACTTTTATATACTGCCAATGATAACTAAATCATGCGGTAAGCCATAACCATTTCCGATATCAACCATTCATGAAGCCACTTCTCCTTTGGTAAATGCTACATCAAATTTCTGAGCCGAAGCTCAATATTATCCTTACAACATGCTAAAATTGAATCTGTTCGTATTTATTAATGATCCCACTGATCTCTTCTAATCCAACACACTATTCTGGTGACATGACACATCAATACAGGACTAAGTCACAACTCGCACAATACGCGTGCCCATAAGCAACAGTCCGAGCATACTCAATTCATGAAAATGACTCAAATGAAAGAGTTATACCTCAAGCTCACCGGTACAACCACAACACAAGGCTGAGAACCCGTCTCACATCATAGAAATAGAACACACGAATCTAACCCGAAAGGTCATATCTCCACATAGCTTCACTGTCATGCGCGACCCTATCTAGACACTAGTTCACATGAGACGCCCCAATTCACCATGCTCAAAATCATTAACCAAGTGCAATTTGATATCTAGTACCACCAGTGAATCCCCATACCCACGGATAAGTACATGATACAATTCCATACTAGTAAACCTCAATATTGCACCATCCGTCTACCCCAGAAAGAGAAAAATGCCTCAAAGAAGAGAGCCGCTTTGCAAGTTCCACAAGTACCATCCCAACGATATGCTATGAGCTCATCAATCACAGTGGAACCAAGATACATGAATAGAATAATAATAACCAACTCTTCTATAGCTCACATTGACATCAACTTCACGAGCAACTTAGTTGCCAAGAACATAATCCACCTGGCACGGTCACAGACCTCCAGTCCAAGCATATAATATAGGAGCAATCCAACAAGTACACCTGCATATGCTAAATGAAATAAGATTATCATGCTCCTGGACTGGCATAAATAACACTCTATATCGTAGGCATGAGCAAACTATGTTGTCACAGCTCAAACCAGCACATTAACGCAGAATTAGTAATTACCAAGTTTGTTCCGGAATTTAGCATCTTGGAAATCTCAAGTGTAGTCCGGATAGTTCTTAACAAAGTTACGAATATGAGAAACATTATTCCTTTAAGTTCAATATCCCACTCTAGGCATATCATAGCCTACGCATCTTCCGAGCATGAATATTGGCTCGGTGCTTGCACACGGGTTCAAACCTCATATATATTTGTGCTCACATCGCATAGTTATTACCATCAATTAGCGCGACTAGTGCATCCAAAGAGTTTAGGTAAGACACTCACCTCAAACATGCCACAATCCCGAAATAGTATATTTTTGAGAATTCCCCGTCTCCAAATTCCTAGATTACATAAATCACCGTAACTGATCACAACCTCAGCACTCAATGACTAACACATCCCTCAAGTACGATCATTTCATGATAATTATTCTCAAAATTTTCCTACAATACATAACAAGATCGAAATATTGGCAGTCGATCAACCAAGTGGGTGTTGTAATACCAATAGACATTTGTTGGTTAAAATATAGTGCGCACCCTTCTCATGTCTTACCGAGCAGTTATAACATTCATCTAAATACCTGAAACTGACTATTCCATCCAGAACTCATGACCTTACCTTTAATAATGAACTGTCACCTTGCACATGAAAATATTAATCATGTACCATACTCCACGTCTATCATGCCATCTTGTTGCAAACACAAAATCTCATTAGAATTTCTGGGCTATAGGAAAATTTCATTCCGTGTAGTTAGAAATCTTCTATTTGCTCCTATCTAGAAGGAGTTCACAATATACAATATGTTTCTCGCACCGGTAGAAGATATCCGGTTCGAACTATGGTAAAAACTATCAAGAAAACTTTCAAATCTGCTCACACATACCCAAGTTATCAAAACGGAATTCCTCTGGCTTGACCAGGCCATGTAGGTCACCAACCCAAAAATATTACCACAAAATATTTGTAAAGCATCACAATATATGGTATATGAATCTGAAGCTGATGGCAAAACCAACACAGGAATTGTGGTCAAAGCTGTCTTGAGCTTCTGAAAACTCTTCTCACACTCGTCCGACCATAAAAACGGTGCACCCTTCTGAGTCAACTTGGTCAAGGGCGATGCAATGGATGAAAAATCCCTCACAACTAGGATAGAATCAATACTAGGAGTCTCAGCTCCAACATCTCGCACAAACGCTAGATATGACAGATAACCCTTCCCAACCATACGCTGGGCTTTCAAGAAAGAAATTACTCTACTAGGAACACAATCAGTCATATCACGCCACTCGATCCGTGGTACAACCGGCATAGCCAAAGTAAATGTCTTAGCATGATAGTTTATAATAACATGACATGGAGATAACAAATCCATGCCCCATATAACATCAAGTCCACCATGTTCAATAGAAATAGATCAACTCGGGTCTCTAGACCCTCAATAATCACAACACATGACCGGTACACACGGTCCACAATAACAGTATCGCCCACCGGGGTAGATATATGAACAGGTAAAGAAGGAAACTCCCGGGGCGTACCTAAATAATGAGCAAAATATGAGGACACATAAGAAGAGGTGGAACCGCGATTGAATAATACTGAGGCATCTCTGTGGCAGACTAGAACAATATAGGTCTTAACCATGCAATCAACTTAATTAATAGCAAACTCCCCAACTGGTATCAAAGCCATAGATCAAAACGCACTCAATAAATCATAACGCACATACTCTATTGTTGTCGTAATACCATAGTGAGATTGAACTCACTCCTTCATAAGCTTGTGGAAATACAAATCTTCTGGAATTTTAACTCTTCTGCAATTCTTGCATTCACTTACACAACAGTTAAGACCACTCTCTAGGCGGCCCAATTTAGATTTCAACGCACATTTTTCGCTTGTAAATGAGATCTTCTAATAGACAACATTAAGTTCACACTACCTTAGAACACTCCGCAGGAGATAACCCACCTGATTTGCCTCCAATTAACATTTTGTATACCTTCCACTGTCATACACATTACACAGTCACTTAATCTTCCTCAGTTTAAACTCATACCGTAACATGAAATTTACTTTACTCCAAATAAGAGACATGAAAAGATTCTTCACGTGCCCATAACTCGGGGTTACACATCCTATCACAATGGAAATAACACACTCAATAGTTCATCTATCATCCAGTAGACCTCCCTCGTCACTTCCAAGTCATATAGATACATCTTGCAATACTAACATACTCATCACGTAGCTATCCAGCCATCATTCCCACTAATATGGACAATACCGGACATATAAGTTCAAAATCTTGCTCGCACAATCAGCACCTCGGTGCTCAAGCCATAGGCAAAGATCCGACCTCAAGTCCTCCAGACTGGCCTAACATCAAACTCACAGAGATCACATCTTGCCCTTCGATCGGGGAATTACAAGCCATCAAGGCACATCTAATACTAAGCGCTCGTTCGCGCATACGATCACGTGGAAGGAATTGTAAGAGTTACTTTTCAAGCTGAATCAAGGACGCACGATAAGAATTTCAAGAATATGATGTTTTTCCTAAAGGTTCTGCAGCCTCTCGAGGATAAATACAGACGTCTCTGTACCGATCCGCGAGGCTCTTCTAAACTTGCTCATGACTCACGAGACCTAGTAACCTAGGCTCTGATACCAACTTGTCACGACCCAAATCCTGAACCTGGTCGTGATGGCGCCTCTCGTGAAGATAAGTCCAGCCAGTCAACCCAATTCATCCTTTTAAAATAATTATTTAACACAATTATAGTACAACATGGTTTAATAATACCAGATATCGGAAGTATAGATAAAAATGCAGAAATCCAACCCAACACAGCCCTAACCGGGGTGTCACAAGTCATGAGCAACTAAGGAATCCTGACACAAGTCTACTAAATATGAAATTCGATATAGTAGTTCGAATAACATAGAAATAATAGGATAAATGAGTCACAGGGGCTGCGGACGCCAACAGCTACCTCGTAGTCTCCGAAACACCACCTTGACTGGAAGGATCAGCTCTTAGGGATGGGAATCTGCTATGCCTGAAGCTGTACACACGGTGCAGGAAGTGATGTGAGTACTCCGACCCAGTGAGTAATAAATATAAATAATGGCTGAAAGCAAGAAAACACGTAAAGGCACAAAGCATTCTACACAGAAGCAGTAAAATAACTTAAAATAACAAATCAGTGAAATCTCTGTTAAACCAGTAAAACAGGTAATTTGACAGTAAATGACAAGTAGAAATCTGCCACTCGGGCTCAATATCAAAATAACAAGTAGAAATCTGCTCCTCGAGCACCGCATCAATAACTCAGAACATTATCAGCCTCTCGGGCTCAGTATCAATCAATCAGTATCAGCCCCTCGAGCTCACTCTCAGAATAATATTATATAGTAACCGCTGCGGCGTGCAGCCCGATCCATTTAACATCGACGGTGCTCACTGGGGGTGCTCAGACTCCGGAGGGGCTCCTACAGCCCAAGCACAATAATAACATAAGGCCTGAAAGCCTTCTCACATAATAACATAAGGCCTGAAGCCATCTCACATCACTCATAAGGCCTGAAAGCCTCCTCACATCACTCACAAGGCGTGAAAGCCTCCTCACATCACTCACAAGGCCTGAAAGCCTCCTCACATCACTCAAGTCATCTCGTGGCATATAAATGTATCTCAGGCCCTCGGCCTCATGTCACTCAGCATATTCCCACATATGGCCCTCAGCCTCACTCAGTCCAAAAGTTATCACAAGCCCCTCGGGCATTAGTAAAACAGCAGTTCTCAACCCAAAATATCATTTATAATATCATTTAAGTTTCAAATCTGTATAAAAGTGGCTGAGTTTGTAAAACAATTGATATCAACAGGAATGAGTTCAAATATAAGTCAAAACAGTGAGGAAATAGTGATAAAAATCCCCGAAGGGTTCAAATAGTTGGCACGAAGTCCAAATATGGTAATCAACCCAAATCATGATGATAACAAATAAGTTTCAGTCAAATACGCGGTAATTTCATTAATCAGGATGGACAAAGTCACAATCCCCAACGGTGCTCTACCCCACGCTCGCTATACGGCGTGCAAGTCACCTCAACATAGCACTACGATGTGCAATTCGGGGTTTCAAACCCTCAGTACATCATTTAACATCATTACTCACCTCGATCTGGTCCAAACTCTAGCCCGCGATGTCTCGCCCGCACGAATCGACCTCCGGATGCTCCAAATCTAACCACAATCAGTACATAATCATTAAAATATTCTAAGGGGGCAAAGCCCACTCGAAAATATCCAATTTAACATCAAAATCCCGAAATTATTCAAACTCGGTCCCTCGGGCCCACGCTTCGGAATTCGACAAAACTCACAAAATCCAACAACCCATTCAACCACGAGTCTAACCATACCAAAATTACTAAATTCCGACAACAGTTCGGCCTCTAGATCTTCAAATCTTATTTTCAAATTCCTAAGCCTAAGTCCCCAATTTACACCTCAAAAACATGTAATCTAGTCGGATTATTCGATGATAATTCAATATTATGGAGTAGAAATGGTCACAAGTGACTAACCTCATGATTTCCCATGATTTCTTGCTCAAAAATCACCCTAAACCGTGTTCTTTCACCAAAAACGTCAAAATGAGCTAAAACAAAACAGAAACAACATTAAAACCCCGATTCTGGTCACTAAAGGTCAATTCCCGTCGCTAAAAGTGGTCAAATCTGGTCACTGAAGGTGCACACCAGAACTGTTGCACCAGCAGTCTTTAATTTCACTAAAAAGACTCTAAGTCCACCATACGAACTCAGAATTTGATGATTCTTGTTCCTACGAGTCACAAATAATGATACGAACATAGTCCTTCAATCGAAACTTAATTCAGAGGTCATTTGCTAAGCGAGATATCCATTTCGCTCGTTAAACAATTAACACATGTTTCGCGTCAAAAACTCAATCGCCACTTGATGAAATTAAACCAAACTTTCCAGATCACTCCTATAATTCATTGTCAAAATTCTGGAAGTTTCAAAATTAAATTTCGATCTCTAGAACTAAAAATGGACCTTTAGATCATTACATGCTTATGCTCAAAACGGCAAAATCTTCCAAAAACTCCTCCAAAACTTATCTGAGCCTCATGGGACCCCGACCAAACATGCCAACACACCCCCATAACATCATTCAAAATTGTTCCAACCTTCGGAACAATCAAAACAACATCAAAACATCGAATCACCCTCGAATTCAAGCTTAAGAATTCCAAAACTTCTGTATTACTCATTCGATCAAAAACCTAACCAAAACACGTCTGAATGACCTAAAATTTTGCACACATATCCCAAATCACATAACGAAGCTACAGCAACTCTCTAAATTCCATTTCAACCCTCGGATAAAAATCTCACCTACCAATTGGAAATCGCCAAAATATCAACTTCGTCAATTCAAGCTTAATTCTATTCCGCACCTCTAAAACCAATTCCGATCACGCTCCTAAGTCACAAATCACCTCCCGAAGCTAACCGAACCATCGGAACTCACATCCGAATCCTCTAACACATAAGTCAATATCTAGTTGATTTTTCCAACTTAAGCCTTTTTAAAAGAGACTAAGTGTCTCATTTCTTATCAAAACCACTCCAAACCAACTCGATCACATGAGATACGAATAATGAAGCATAAAGAAGTTGAAAATGGGGAAAACAGAGCGGTAACTCATGAGACGACGGGTTGGGTCGTCACACTTATTATTTTGGAATTGTACTTTTCTGTCAATTTCTAGTTCTTGCGATTTTAAGAAATCGCAATTTTGCTCTAATTTTTCTAGAGTCTTTCTTTGTTTAGTTTGTAATGCTTCTACTATTTCTAGTGCTCTTACTATGTTTTTATTTTTTTCTTGAGTTTTTTCACCAAGATTGATTATTAGATCTACGAGGGTGTTATATTTTTTATCTTCAGTGTGTAATTTATGTTCTCCACTACTGAAATTGCACTTTATTACCGAATTATCTTTTAATATCCTATACTTTTTTCTGAATATATTCTTAAATCTAAATATTTTAAGTTCTTTAATTTATCTATTTTGTTTAACCTAATGGTATCCAAATCTTTTGGCTCTTAGAAAACTTTATCGTTTGGTTTTCTGAATATACTTCTCCCTTTATATATTGTATTTTTCACTCTAAGGTTGATATGGTTTCTGTACTAGTACTACATTTTACTATATAACTTGGTTCTCTATTTATTTTTAGATCTGATTTTTTTATTTGCTTAGCCAATTCTAAGGTTGAATAAAGCCTTGACTTTTTGTAGTATTTTCTTTAATTCTTCTTTTCGCTGTATTTTTTTACTTGAAGCCCAATAGTTAAAAGCTATTTGTTTAGCTAACGGGTATTGTATTAGCATTAATTTTATCCTAATGGGATCTTATTTCTAATTATTTTGAGGTAATCTTTTTTTTGTTCTATTTCAAAATTAATTCTTTCAATCTCCGATAAAAGATAATTTTTAAAGCCTTGCGTTTCTATAGTCTAGATTAGTATTGATAGTATCTAGTGTAAGGTATATTATATGATAATGGAAACTTTTATATTTAACGAAAATATATTGTTTCATAAATTTTTGGTCTGGTCCAAAGATCTTCTTGCTTTGATACCAAATATATACCAATAAAAATATTTGGTAAAAATATAGTCTAATTTGTAAGATAGTAAGGTCTTATCGTTACCAAAATTATAATCTTCTTCTTAGATGATATGATCTTAGATGGTATGATTGATGATATGATAATATTAAAAATATAAGATGTAGTTGTTTTCTATATATATATCCGAACAAACACTACTATTTTGTTGTAGGTATATAAAATGTATTGCTAAGTCTATTGTTGAATAAAAATTGGTTTCTACGTCTAATTTAAATTCTTCTAGACTTGAGGTAAGTCTTCTAGCGAATATTTCTGGATTACTATAGTTATTACGATTAATAGGCATTAACAATAAAATTTTATATATATATATATATATATATATATAT
>MU670272.1:11039-35376 GCA_026770625.1 Nicotiana glauca | reverse complement strand
AAATATTGTAACCAAAAGTTATTTATTTTGATCTTGGAATTCTTTTACTTGGGGTAAAAATCACGTGCTCACACATAGCCACCACCATTATCGACCATCACCATCCACCATCCCCGCCACTCGGACCACCATCATTCTCACCCACAGTCAACACTTATCCACAACTGACATCGCCCATCATTATAACCTACCACCACATTTCGCAATCACAAATCACCACCCAACATTATTAAATATCACCACCCACCACCACCATCCTCAGTCATAATCGTCACCACTATCAATCAATACTAGCTACTAGCATGAACCACCATCATCAACCAAAACTACCACTAACCACCACCTCTAGTCGGCTTTCACCCGCAAGCCATCACCACCAACAACTATCTAATTTAAAAAAACTATATATTTTATTGATAGAATATTAGATTAGTTAGTATTTCATTTGAATTTTATGTTTATTATTTTTCAAATAAAGATAAATTTTATGTATTCAGATGTTAAAAATCAAACAGTCTTAATTTTTAGTATTCAGATCTTAATATACATCTTAATATATTCAGATGTGTATTAAGATTCAGATGTCTTAATCTTAATACACATCTTAATATTCATATGTTAATTCAGATTCAGACGTCTTAATCTTTAAAAAAAAAAAAACAAATGAGGCCTTAATTGGCTTACCGTTCCGAGGTCTATCTTAACTCCGCTATACTGGATATTTTTTCAAGATTTTTTCTTCTTTTTTGGGGCAATTTTCCTGATTAATTGGAAACGGGGCTTAGATAGGGAAACTTGGAACAAGTAGGTCCTCTCATTTTAAGCAATCTGCAAAAAAATCGTGCTTATATTTGGACCGACATTAACATTTGTTTTGTTTTTTTGTTTGTGGTTCAACCCCTTGTTGTTCACGTCACCCACTTTTTTCTTCCTTTCTTTTCCTTTTCTTTTGTCCAGAAAAGAAGAATAAAACAAAATATGGAAAATGCAATAGACTGAATGATTTACATTTTAAAGGTCAGACAGAAATAAAGCAGTTGCTTAGAAGTTACAAATTACAAATCAAAGTTTCTAGTTGGAAACAGGGGCATAGACAGATTCATGATTTATATTCTATGGGTTCAATTTTAAGGTTTTTAACATTGAACTCATTGTATTTTTAAAACTATGGATTCAAACCTACCATTTGTTGCAATTTTAATAAATTTTTGCACATAAATCTATGCTCAGCGGCGAAAGTATTGAACTCGACGGATATACTCAACATCCGCCTGGGGGAGGGAAGAAAAAAGATTACAAGATCCTCATTTGCTTTACGTATCGAGAAGCCAACAAAGAAGTCTAATGCAAGATTTTGCGCCTACAATATGAAGGGGTAACATCCACGAAAACAGTAGTACATGCTTCCATGTTTGTCCACGATCATAACAAATACATGCATCAAACATAAGAATACAACAACCCAGTATAATCCCACTTAGTAGGATCTGGGGAGGGTAGTGTGTACGCACACCTTATCCCTACACTGGGGTAGGGAGGTTGTTTCCAAATAGACCATCAGCATCCTTCCCTCCAAGAACTTCCCACCTCGCTCTTGGGGAGACTCGAACTCACAACCTCTCGGTTGGAAGTGAAAGTTGCTTACCATAAGAGCATCAAACATAAGAATCTACCTCACAATTCCACCGGTAGCAACTCTATCCACCAAAACTTATGCATGCTAATTGTGACATCCTAAGGCAAATACCACATCGATAAAACACGAGAGAGATGTTGGATACATGATTAGACAGGTATTAGACCCTAGTGATGTATTTTAAAGTCGTACAAGCCTAAGTTCAAAGCAGACAATATCACTGATGGACTAAGTTATTACATATGGTATCAGAGTCGCTCCACGTGTACCCTTGAACGGTGGACAAAATATGGGAGAGAGAGCCGTGCGGGCCTAGGCCCAAAATGGGCTGGGTTGTTACACTAATAAACATTATTTTACAGTTTCCCTGGCAGGAACACATAAGGTATCTAACTTCCTAAAATTACTGCTAAGATACACTACAGAGCATCAATTCTTAAAACTCTTACACCTGCACTTGAGCATGTTTATAGATTAAAACTTGTGTACTTAACTACACGTTTTACCCTTTTGATTGATATTGAAACTACATAATCATGAGGATGACTTTAAGCTTCATGATTCCCGTCTGTAATGACCAGTACCCGTTCGGTAGCTTAGGCCAGTAGCACACTAATAACCTCATGATTCCAAATCTTCAATCATGGAAGATTGTCTTTGCGTAGGGCTGACACTTCCACCTCGACTTATTTTGAGTGCATCTAAGGCCTTCTGTATTTCCATGTTCATAGCACTGTCCACACTCCCAGATGATAGTTTCTTGTGTGCTTTCTGCAAATGCAGCTTCAGCGAACTGCTGCTCAAGCCAGCGTTCTTTCCACAGATGGGGCAAACCTTCATGCTTGGCTTCCGCTGTTGCCATTCCATAGAAACCTTACCATGCAACTTGCGGTCTAGGTCCAAAAGAATCCTTGCAAAACCATCATTAGGTTGGGCTCGACGATGAACTCGTCTCAGTGTATTCCATGCCTTCAACAAAGTAAACTTCCTGCACCATATACTTTCCATTATGAAGTTTCTTGCATGACTTCTGGAAAACAAACTGCATCACTAGTCTACAGGCCAAGTACAACAAAAAAGCAACTATTCTAATTGCTTCAAAAATGATAACAGCCAATCTTCTAAAGTATTAGCAAGTCAGCTAATGTCCATTCATTTGACATTCAGCTTCACATCAGTCTACAAAACGTAAGCTAATGCATAAACCATTCATTAAATCTTTTGCACTTACTTCCTGAGCATTAAATAAGCAAGAACTACTGTCGCACTCCTGCTTCTCCCTTCAAAGCAATGAACCAGAACCTTCCCGCCATTTTCTTCAACAAGATCGATAAAATCATGAGCTTCGTTAAAGAGTTCACTGATATTAGAATCTTCTTCATCACATATCTGCCCATACAAGAAAAGTATCACCACACATGCAACCTCTGTTACTATACAACAAATATAAGAGTCGAAGAGCTTCTAAGTGTGTTTAAGAGTTGTTCACAATAACTATTACTACTACTTTTCCTCAATCCCAAGCAAGTCAAGTAGATATTTTAAAATAATAAAATAAATGACACAAACAGATTACTTAGTTGCTAACATGGAAACATCAGTAAGAAACTTCTTCAAATTTGTAGCTTGTACACTCTAACAGGTTTGAAAACTACTTCCTCCTGAGTCAAAGATCAAAGGTTTTAGGATAATTATTTCATAGCATGCAAAGACTATACAGATCATCTAACTTAGTTTTTAGGATACTCAACCAAAAAAAGTTATACACAATGGAAGATGGGATGCATCTTGTGAAGAGAAACAGGTGTCATCTCAGTAGCCACATCATGAAGACTCAAAAATAGTAGAATTCTAGCACTTCTACTGCTTTAGAAGACTTCGAGATAGAAGTAGTCAGAGATGCATCAAACAGAAGGGCCTATCATAAATTAAATGCCAGATTTTAGCCAGCATGAAAAATGTATATCAAACAAAAGCAAGAAGGTTTTGAGGACTCACAGAAAAGTTCTTATATTCAAATAAATCAGGAAACTGGGAGTCTGACTGCCCAGTTTCATTTGCACAGAGACATAAGATATGTGTGATCCCTAAATGTTGCAGTGTGTACACAGATCTAGCAGCAAGTGCGCCACCAATAAACAAGCTGGCTGAGATTGCAGATGGTTTTTCTGTATTTGCAGCATCAGAAATTAATGATATCCTCTCCAGAATGTGCTCAAGCCTGATCTATAAGTTGCAAAATTGAACATGAAAAGGATTACAACAAAAAGACAAATTACCATAGTGTCTCAAGGGACAAGCTGAGTAGGACATTAGTACCTTCAGCTCATAAGCATCAACCACATAATTACTATCACTTCCTTCAAAGAAACCTGAATTAAAATTGTTTTCCTGGCATAGTTTAACTGCATCACTTTTAAGCATCTCATTCCATTGCTCCAACTCTTTATTTAGTTCTGCATCTACCTGAAAAGGAGAAGCAAATGCCTTTAATTGAGAGAAGGAACTTGCTCAAGACTTAGAATTTTCTTTTTCACAGAAAAAAGTATCCAGGATATGGAAGAATTTTGTGTTAAGAGACAAATAAAATTCTTAAACATTACTGAAATACTTTTAATGATACCCAGCAAATAAGTAGATTTTTTGCAAAGAGATAAACACTTTCTTGTTGGAGTAAATTTCCAAAGCACATCGCAAACCTTAGCAAACTTGTGAAAGTCACGGAGTTTTAAAGTCAAACGGAGACTACGGAGTGGCTCACCACTGCCCTTACAGAGCTTTCCTTGCCAGCTATCACGTGAACTTGGAGAAACGGTAGAGTCCAAGCTGTCTCTGCATCCTGAAGATGATGGTCTAGTAGCTGTTTTCTGACATTCTGATTCATTTGAATCCAAATAATTATCATTTGGTGTGCGTTCTTTACTTGGTGTTGATGGGCAATGCCCCGCAACGCCAGCAGATTGTGAAGGTGACTCAGGAATTACCAAGTCTTCTTTCTCAAGATCGCCAGCAGAAGCTTTGTTGATAATATTAAGAAATACTCGAAAGAGGCTATCCAGTTTCTGATGAAGTGTGACAACGAATATATGAAATCCCTGCAAGTCACGTAGAGCTGCACGAAATCCACTCCGGAACTCATGCACTATTGAAGCTGCATCAGCTGCCTGATAGCTGTTCATTATATCAGAATCCTCTGGAGGAGATCCTAATTTTCCTCCCGTAATCTCATATAATATTTTTGAAGCATACTCGGGACTGTTAATTAGGAGCTCAACCAGCTTAGGATAATTTTCTTGATCACTTGAACGCTTTCCTGCAGGTGGTCTTCGAGGAACCCCAGAGTCTATTGCTACAACGTGAAAATCTGGACATGACTCATTTGAAGTTTGACTTACACTCATATTGCTGGATTTTGGAGATTCTGTGATGTCTGAAAGGTCGGAACTCTGTGATATTAATCCTGGGTTAGGGGTGCTTATTCTGCTATCTACAGAATTAGCTCTTCTTTCTTTCTGAAGCGCCCGAATCACTCTCGGCCTATATCTATCAATTGCAGAATCGAAGGCTGCTGCTAGTGCGTCCAAGTTTGCAGCATTCACTTTATCAGCTAACAATAAATTTGCAGGGTTACCGCGCCATCTGAGATGGCGGCATGGAAGCCGATCTTCATTTCTGATGACAAGATCCAACATCAAAACCCTACCTAGTGCTGCTGCAGTCCTTTCTCCTGCTTCTCGTGAATCAAATGCATTTGAGCTCTCCAACAGAGGGGACCCATGTATGTAACTGAAATAGCAAGTCATAAGGCCAACGAGAGTATCAAATACAATTCTAGTGACTTATAACATTTCCTTAGACCAAAGCTACCTATTTCTTTTGGGATGGCAAAAGGAGAAATGTGACACAAGGAAGCCAAAGTGGCAGCTGTCCTAGTGCACCAAAAACTAGACATATAATCTGCGGTACTAGCAAAGCCCCAACAAAGTAGAGTTACCTAACTTGGTCTTTCACTCCATTTCCTACTTTCGGCTCCATCATCTTTAACTATTTTCTTTATATATATTTTTTCATAATCATAAAATAAAATATTCTACATTTTTTAGTAATATATTCAAGCTAAACAGTAAAAAATAAATATGTGTATGCATCAAGTGCAAAATGATTTATGCGTCAGCATACATTGGTAAACCATACATACTATTGAATGATAGAGAATTTCCAGGAAGATATTCTCCATATCAAGACTGATCCTCTAAGATTTTTGGGATAATTATTGTAATCCAGTATATCAGAATTCTGATTCTTTTTGTATTTTATATGATTCTGTATAATCCCAGATTTTATGGGATTTAGGTGATTCTGCTTCTCAACCTCTTTGGTATATAAAGCCATGTACATGACATTGAAAGATATGAATGAAATTATTCAAGTATCTTACTCTTTCCACACATATTAACACAAGAATGAAGCAAAGAGTTGCTAGTCCGTCCACAAGTAGGCAGCAGCTAGTAGAAAAGATTGCCTGATCCAATAACAGCTCATCGGCTTTTGGCTTATGCTTTCTAAGAGAGGCCTAATTTGAAAAGTTTTACAACCTAAAAAGAGTAAAAGTACCTATCAAATAAATTTGCTTACCGTGAGAAACAACCTCTTGACTACATTCTCATAATTTTCAAATTGCATTTATCTAAATTACCATCCGTCTTATGCACCAATTCACCAGCAAAGAGATATCAAGAAATAGGGAAATTAATGCACATGTGCTCTAACGCCCCACAAAAACATCAAGTCGTATACGCACTTCATTAACATAAGGCACCGGCTTAGCTCAAGAGCTTCTAGAAGTTCTGAACACGTCATTTCCACAATCCCATCACCTTCCAAAATCGCTGCATCTTTTGCTTTTTCTGCAGCTTCCTTGATCTGTAGCCACTCTGGGCTACAGTTATGAATAACCCTGGACTGCAATATTTTCGGAACATAAGTTAAAGATATGACCTACAAAATCCCCCTAATAAAACATATAAACAATTATAATGAAGTGAGAAGGAACAACTTGTGGAGTTTGGACACCTAGCCACTTCGCAAATTCATAACCCAGACGTTCTGATTGTGTAGCCATCCTCGAAGATGATATCTTTATAACAGCCGCAGCTTCTTTTGGAGAAGCATCATCGTTTTCAGGTTCGTTAAATAGCGCAAAGAATACAACACCCCCAGAATTTACAGTCACCTGCATTCAGTTGCATGAGCAAATAATTATTAAGAACACAGCAATAACTGTAAAATGCTTAAAGTGTCATGCGTAGTTGACTGTCCCTTTGACACTCGTTTGATACTTCTAATAGATATAAAAGCTTATTTTATACAATAGGTTCATTAATCTCTCATACCAGAAAGTATGCTCAGTTGAAAATGACACATAAGATTAGAAAATAGCATTCATGAAACTCCTAAGTAAGGGGAAAAACAAAAGTTTTAAGGAACTTGGAAAGAAAAAAGAGTTGTTAGATAACTAAGGCAAATGCTACTAATTTTTTTCTTTTGGATAAGTAAGGACCACGCTTTTCTTGTTTCAGTCAATTCTACCTCTTATTCAGACGATCAAGTACTGAGCAAGCAAAATATCAAAACTGAAATACCTCTAATGCTTTATTGGTTTCATCCTCGGACTGTTCGGTACTACTACTGTGTTCCGTGTGGTGAAGAGAAGACAGCATGTTCCATGAAAAGGTGCTTGATTCAATGTCCAAAACCGCAGCTTTGCCAAGTCTCTCCCATAAATTTACTTCTGGTGTTTGCTCAGATGGTAGAGGATCAACCTGATCAAGACTTGACTCTTCTGCACTGAACGAGAATTATACTAGAGCTACATTATAATTGCAGTCTGTACATTTATAGAGCTCAATGAGTCCATGCAATTATTTGCACAACAGACAGAAAAAAGAACTAAATTCCTATTCGTTTAAGGATATGGGGCCACAACAGCACCTAATACTTTTGCTCTCATCTGAAAGTTTGAAATTTTTCTTGAAAGAAAGATGTGTTAGAAGTTAGAACAAGCACTTTGAAGGAGATGGTGTCACTTATTTAATCTCAATATTGAAAGGGAAAACACAGTTCCCATTCTTCCCTTCTTTTAGGACGTGCCAACATGGTTGTAGACTCGAACTCAAAAGAAACTTCATCCCTCAACTCTAAGCAGCTTAGTAGCTACCATTGGAGGAAAGAGCTTTGCCAAACTTAGGTACTTATTTTTCACTTGATTTCCTTGTGAAGAAGATGTTCTTTTGCTCCGGGAACTATGTATAGAAACAGAACAGAACAAGCCTTACAACTCCTACATTTCATTTTACATGGTACTCTTTCCTTTTTGGCCAATTCCACAAAGATAAACACATTTATGTATCTTGGAACTCTTTGATTTTAACATTCTGGTTTTGCCCTAACGACATGCTCTTCGAAAATTGAAGTCGCATCTATAGACAACAAGATACTATGGATACTTTGATTTGGGTTAGTATAAAAAAACTTCCTTTTTTTCTTAAAACGTCATAAACAGCCAAACACCACTCTATAAAATGAAATAAATGTAATATTAACAGTCACCTTGCAACTATTGACTGAAGATAAAAATCTAAAACCACAACTTGACTGTGGTCCATAATTAGTTATAGCTCTCGGCAATAAACTCAAGCGCAGCATAACAAAAAATTTCAAGACAGACAACTCACATCAGGTTAAAGAAAACCAGTCACTAATCTCAAATTTGAAGAAGACTGTTACACTGTCTAAATCCAACTCTCAAAACTGCCCAATACACAACTTTTTGGGTTAATAGCATGATTAAGCATCAGTGTCAGTTTTCTTTACTATAAGATCATATTATGATGAATTTAAGTCATTGTGTTAAAGAAGAAGTATGAACCTTAAGCTTAATGGCATGCTATGGGCTCTGGGGATCCGATGAGGGAATCCAGAAGAGCGGTAATTGCTGCTGCGCTTACGGACCAGCTCCAGCCATTGGGCAAACCGATACGCCGGTCCCGCCGTTATATCCCCCAACATATACAGCACCTGCAAAATGCAGTGCAAATGCTCCATCCTTCAGTTATCCAATCACATTACTCAATAAATAAAACATTATTAATAAAAAAAATTAAAAATTAGAAAACAGACCCGAGAAGTGACAGTGAGGGGCAACGGGGCCTCAGGCTCCTCAGATCCCAGCTCGAAGGAGTCTTTATCATCTTCTTTCTGCATAATACATAAATTTTCTTCCCAACTTATAAGATCGATATAATAAGCAATATAAATCGATAACTCAGATCTATATAGTACGACATACACACACTAAAAGCTCATAATGATTAATGTGCGATGCGTACATGGGTTATTCTTTGGTGAAAAAAGGGAAGAAAGGACATGGGTGTGTTGATTTGAATAGAAAAAAGTAGTACTAATAGTTTGAAGGAAAGAAAGAGAGCGTACCTGAAGGGAGTACATGTCTTGTTGTTGATACTCATTGGTCATTGCTTTTTCTTTTTTCTTACAAAAAGCAAATTAGATTTTGCCGCTTTTTCTGGCCGTTGAGAGAGAGAGAGAGATCGAAACTCAGGTGGGTCGGCTCTTTTTTTTTTTTTGGTCGACAGTGATGATCACACACTCTCACTCTACTGCTTAATGGTATTGCGAATCTTTCGTGCAGTCCATGTTCTAGTACTACTTATTTGTAAGGTGCAGCCACGTGTTTCTTCGCTTTTCTCCCTCCAATTTTAATTTTTAACTTTTTTTTTGGAGAAACGGATATTTATATTAATACAATATAATAATAATTTATGTTTATATTATATTAAAAATACGAAGGCCCTTAGCGAAATATCGTTCGCCTTTTTTACCCTTTAAGAATAGATTTCATACTTAACAAAATCGTCATTCAATTATTTCTCTAACATTTAGAGTTTTCAAATTAACTGAAATATTTCTTATTAAATTTTTCCTTATTTGAAATGTATAGAAAATCTTAATATTTAGAACAATAAAATCAATTAATATTTTATCTTATTTAAATTTTTAACTTATATGAACTAGGTAAGTAACGTAACTATTACAATACTTTTGCCTACTACTTATTCTAACACTTAAAAACCTAGGCACGAAGAGATTTGTTTCGGCTTTCTTTAATTTATGCAATATTAATGAAATCATCATATGATGAACTGTATATTGCTTTTATGATGAGTAATGAAAATTAAAAGTTATCTTAAATTCACTTTCTATTTATTGGTCTTTTGAAAGCCGGTGAACTCCTTCTTTATCTTTTGTATGTGCTTATTAGTTATTATGTTAGGATGAATTTATATTATGATATGATTGATTTTTGCATGCAGGATGAAATTATGAAATCTTGCATCATAGATAAAAACAGAAAAACTATCGTCTGTGGAACTATTTTAGACATGATCAAAATTAATATTGTAACAACACCACCAAATGCTTCGCAAGCTTCGATTTCTTTAACAATCTTTAGTCAATAAGGAATTATAGTTCTACTCTATTTTATTCATGTCAATATAATATCATTGCTTTATTACACATATGTGCTTCATGAGATAATTGAAAGAATTAACTAAATCAACTCATTCTGCAATGGTGTATGTTTTATTTGATTATTCGACTCATTGATACTCCTTGTTTGAAATTTTGAAAATAAGTTTATGTAAAATTTAATATTCAAGCCTCCTTGTTTATTTTCAATTTAGTGAACATAATATGTATTCTTTGATAATGTTTGTAGTATCTTTAAACTCAAATTAAAATTTTAAATTTTATTTTTGATATTTTTTTGTCTCTTTTTATTGTATTGGGGAAATATATGTGCATAAATGAATGATGATAAAAGCGTGACACGTAGAATTATCAAAAGGTCACAATTGGTCAAGGAATCACAGATTAGGTGCGGGATAAAAGAGATGCGGGATTACAAAGGAGGTATGAGATAAGAGGCTCGAAAGCAACGCCTCTATTTAAACATGAATACGCACGAGATACGGAAAAGATAAAGAACCTGGTCGAATAAGAAGATATAGATACAACTTTTCAAGAGAAATAAATACCGGAGCCGTTAAGGAATATTTGTATTCAATATAATGATTATGTCACGCAGCATTTAATGTCATTAAATATTCATAATAGCCTCATTATGGCTTAGATGTAACGTACATTTACAAAAATTCTCCAAGAGACCTATAAAAGGAGAAATATGTAGTCGATGGAGGGGGGAGACATTATTGAAATATACTTTGATTTGCAAGCTTTCTTATCTGAGTACTTGAAAATTATTTTCTCTATTTATCTTTCGATTATCAGTAACCCGATTCTTCTATTTTTCAGATTTGACTAAAAATTCATTTTTTGGTTAAACAAATTGGTTCCGTTACCGGGAATCTGATAATCAACGTTATTTTTACTTGATTTTCTTGATTCACATCAATCATGTCAAACAACAACGACAACACCCCAGGACTTCCAGAAATTCAAACAAACCAACAACTTCAAGGAGATTCACCACAAGGTTCTCCACGAGGCTCCCCACGACGATCTCGTGAAGGCACTCCCGGTGGGTCTCAGGCAAATGAACAGGATCAACTCAACAATGTCGAAGATATGAATGAGGCATTGCAAAAAATAATTGCTTCTCAAGTTAGCAAAGCTCTTCAAGCCTTAGTTAGCCAGTTACATGTTGCTCCGCCAACACCAACTCCAAACAACAAAGCTCCTCAAGCCTTTGTTAGCCAGTTACCTGTTGCTCCGCCAATACCAACTCCAAACAATAATACTCTACAGAACCCCCGTTCTGGACTGGTTAATTCAGGCAGTGGAGGAACTCCTAGTGAAATGCAAGAAGGAGACCCAGGTAATCAAGCTAATTCTGATTTACAAAATCTCGTACTAACCTTGCACAAACAGCTTAAGGAGCAAAATGAACGCATAGAACAAATACCTGGGGTACCGCCCGTAATCAAAGGAGTAGACATAGACAAATATTCTCAACAACCATGGAAGCCAAGTGCCGCCCCCTCCCAATTTCGAAGAAATTTAAAATGCTTGATATTCCAAAGTACGATGGAACATCAGACCCGCGAGATCACGTCACTGCATTCACCACATGTGTCAAAGGGAATGACTTGACTAAGCAAGAAATCGAATCAGTCCTGGTAAAAAAATTTGGTGAAACACTCACCAAAGGAGCTTTAACCTGGTATTCTCTTTTACCTGAAAATTCTATAAATTCTTTTGCCGAGCTTGCAAATTTATTTATTAAAGCATATTCGGGAGCTCAAAAAGTTGAAAAGAGGATGGAGGACATCTTCAAAATCAAGCAAGGAAATTTCGAGTTATTGAGGGAATTTGTAGATAGATTTCAACGAGAAAGAATGTTGCTACCACAAGTACTTGACAACTGGGCAGCCATAGCTTTTACTAGTAATCTGAATGAGAAAAGTTCAGAAGCCACGAGGAGACTCAAAGAAAGCTTTCGGGAATTCCTAGCAACAACGTGGAACGATGTCTACAAAAGGTATAGCACGAAGATGAGGATCGAGAAAGATATTATCTTGCGATCGAAAACGGATGAGAAAATAAGTTCAAGGCGTGTAGATAATGAAAGGAGATCCGGTAAAAATAGGTACGATCCATATATGGGACATGCGGGTAAAGACTCAAGGTCAAAACAAGAAAGGTACGATCATAAGCCCAGACATAGAGAATCAGGCTCTTCATCAAGGTTTAGCAATGATCGAGGCACACGTGGACAACAAGATGATGATGGGAGTTTGAAGGCAAGGTATGGTGGTTATAATTTTGATGTAACTACTTCCGAGCTCGTGGTTGTTTTAAGAGGCATGGGAGATAAGGTGCGGTGGCCGAAGGAGATGAGATCAAACCCAAGTAGAACAAACCCTGATCACTGGTGTGAATTCCATAATGATCACGGGCATAAAATCGCATATTGCAGATTTCTACAAAGTGAGGTGGATCATTTGTTAAAGCAAGGATATCTCACTGAATTATTTAGTGAGAAAGGTAAACAAGCATATATGAAAAATAGACAGGAGCCCCCGAAACCACCCTCTCCGAAACGGATAGTCAACGTTATAAGTGGAGGAGAAGAGATCAACAGAGTCTCATATACTGCAGCCAATAAAATATCCAAAATGACGATCACTCATGGAAAGCAGTTACGACACGTGTTGGAGGAGGAGAATATCACGTTCAACGACGCAGATGCAGAAGGCCTCATGACTCCATATAACGACGCACTGGTAATATCATTACTCGTACATGATACTAATGTGAAACGTGTTCTGATTGATCCAGGTAGTTCAGTAAATATTATCTTGATACGAGTGTTACATGAAATGCAAGATGAGGACAAGTTGGTTCCAAAAGCATATACTTTGTCAGGGTTCCAATGTCATAACCAAGGGCGAAGCGATCCTTACCACCTTTGCAGTAGGTGTTGTCAAAGATACTAAGTTCCAGGTGGTAGATTTGGAAATGGCTTATAACATAATTATTGGGAGGACATGGATCCGTGATATGGATGTTGTACCATCAACGTTGCATCAAGTTATTAAATTTTCCTCACCATGGGGAATTTGCAGATCAGAGGTGATCAACAAAAATCCAGGAGTATAAACTCCGTTGCACATTCAACTGTTCAAAGCGAAGCCAAATAGCAATTACAGAATTCAGTTAAGGAGGGAGCAGCTTCAACCTTAACTGAAGAAGGAAAAACAGACGTGGATTCAAGGCCTGACACTATTCAAGAACCAGAGGAAAACGAGAACATTAAAACGACGATTGAAGAGTTAGAGGCTGTGGTTTTATTTATACACTGGCCCGAGAGGAAAGTGTATATAGGAGCAAATCTCAGCCCAGAGGTAAAACGTAAGTTAATTGAATTTTTAAAAGCTAACGCAGATTGTTTTGCTTGGTCCCATTCTGACATGACAGGAATACCACCAGAGGTCATGACTCATAAATTGAATGAAGACCCATCATATCCCCCAGTCAAGCAAAAGAAACGAAAGCAAGGGGCTTTTAAGAATCAAGTGATTCAGGAAGAGGTTCAAAAATTGCTCAAAATAGGGTCAATTCGTGAGGTAAAGTATCCTAACTGGTTGGCTAACACTGTTGTGGTTCCTAAGAAGAATGGTAAGTGGCGCGTATGTGTGGATTACACTGATCTTAATAAAGCCTGTCCGAAGGATTCTTTTCCTTTACCACATATAGATCAGTTAATTGATGCTACTGCAGGACATGAACTATTAAGGTTTTTTAGATGCATACTCAGGTTATAACCAAATCAAAATGGATCCAGAAGATGAGGAAAAAACATCTTTTATAACGGACAGGGGGGCTTATTGTTATAAAGTAATGCCATTTGGTCTTAAAAATGCTGGTGCAGTATATCAGAGGTTAGTTACTCAAATGTTTCAAGAACATTTAGGTAAGACCATGAAATTTTATATAGATGACATGTTAGTTAAGACTCAACATTCAGAGGATCATCTATCACATTTATCTGAAGCATTTAGAATCTTACGAAAATATAATATGAAATTGAACCCAGAAAAATGTACATTTGGTGTGGCATCAGGAAAATTTTTGGTTTTCTTGTTTCTAACCATGGTATTGAAGTGAACCCAGCTCAAATTAAAGCTATTGAAGAAATTCCTGATGTACTTTCAAACAAAAAAGAAGTTCAAAGACTCACAGGAAGGATCGCAGCCTCGGGAAGATTCATCTTAAAGTCATCAGAAAAATGTTTCAAGTTTTTCTCAGCCCTTAAAAAACAAGATCACTTTGAGTGGAATGAAGAATGTCAACAAGCACTTAGGAACTTGAAGACATATTTGGCAAACCCACCACTGTTAGCAAAATCTAAGGCTGGGGAAAGACTTTTTATCTACCTTGTAGTCTCAGAAATTGCGGTAAGTGCAGTTTTGGTTCGAGAAGAACAAGGTAAACAATCTCCTGTTTATTATGTTAGTAAATCTTTGTTAGATGCAGAGTCACGTTATTCACAATTAGAAAAATTAGCATTAGCTTTAGTCATTGCATCTAGAAAATTGACACCATATTTCCAATGTCACCCAATTGCTGTAGTAACTGCATTCCCCTTACGTAATATTCTGCATAAACATGAGTTGTCAGGAAGGTTAGCTAAATGGGATATAGAATTAAGTGAGTATGAAATCACGTATCTACCCAGAACAACAATAAAATCCCAAGTACTGGCGAATTTCGTGGCTGATTTTAGCCAAGGAATGCAATTGGAAGCCGAAAAAGAAGTTCAGGTACTTAATGGAGCAAATCCAGGAGTATGGACTTTATTCACTGATGGATCGTCTAACATTAAGGGTGTAAGCTTAGGAATTGTTTTAGTACCACCCATGGGAGAAACTATTAGGCAATCTATTAAATGGCATTCCGTAACTAATAATGAAGCAGAGTATGAAGTTGTGATTGCAGGTCTGGAATTGGCACGAGAACTTGGGATAAGCCAGGTGGTGATCAAAAGTGATTCTCAACTCGTGGTTAATCAAATGCTGGGGACTTACACAGCTAGGGAAGCAAGGATGCAGCAATATTTGGAAAAAGTAAGGGAACTGATAAAACAGATCCAGTCTTGGAAAGTTATCCAAATACAAAGGGATGATAATGTTGAAGCAGATGCCTTAGCAAACCTTGCATCCACAGATGATATAACAAATGATGCCAATGCCTCAGTCATACATTTATTTCATTCGATTCTCGAACATAATAAGAACGAGGTAAATTTTAATAATCTAACTTGGGATTGGAGAAATGTCATCATCAGGAATGACTACTAGAGCTACAACAGGTTCGGAAAGGGGCAGGTCAGGAGAGACATTGATCTCATCATCAGAGACAATTCGTTTCCTGGCTCGTGGTCTAGTTACCAAAAAGCCCTCACCCTCTCCTTCAGAATCATCTTCAAGAACTGATTTCCTTTTCTCAGACCTCGAGGGAGCTGAAATATCCTGGTGTGATCCTAGGAATATGTCTTGGCCACGTGATGCCAAGACACCTTCAAGAGTAACTCCTCGAGTGGCAAAACCTAATAAAAGAAAGGTTAAAAAGCCAAGATAGCAAAAGATACTTAAGGTAAAAAAAAAACTCTTACCATGAGTTTTTGGTTTCCAACCGTAGCGACTGGAAAGGGTTTTCCATATCCTACCTTTCATTGGTGCAAACTTCAAAAGTTTTTCTACCCAACCACGGATATTAGGTATGGGTGCAACCATACCCATGGTTGCTGAAAAAGAAACACGAAAGTTAAAACAAGTAAGGTTGGAAATAAATAGGCACGGGGATATTTAATAATTACGTGCAAAGTTTCACTTCTCCGGAAAGCGGATGTTCTTTTCACCGACTAGACCCACAGTGGGGGAAGAAACATACCGAGCATACCATCCACGGTCTTTGTCATCTTCAGGATTCACCAAAACTCTTTTGCTCTTGGATGGTAAGCCAAAAATCCCGTTTTGAAAAAATCTAGGAGAGTAAAGGTGAATTAAATGGGGGAAGGTAAATTCTACGTTGGCTTTGTTAGCAAGGTGCCTCAAGCAGGCAACAACTCGCCATACTATTGGACCAATTTGCCCCAAGCAAACATTAAAAAAGCGGCAGAAGTCTAAAATGACCGGGTCGATAGCCGGTTTGAACCCTAAAGTGAAAGGGTAGGTATAAACGAAAGAATAACCTATAATATAAGAGGTAATTCTTTGATTTGGGTTAGGAATAATAATGGAAAAATCTTCAGCCCAATGGCACTCCTTCCTAACTACAGGTGCCAAAGCACTTGTAATTAGAGTAGGGTAAGGATCAGCACGATCTAGTGCAGCAACTTGAGTTTTTAAGGATTCTTTATCATGTTGAAAAGAAAATTCTGTGGGAATAATTTCTTCCACCAAGGGTTCACGCGGAGGCTCAGAAGAATCTTTACTTCGAGAAGAACCTCTTTGAGAATGCGAACCTATGGTTCTAGAGGAAGGACCAGAACCAGAGGGAGGCGTGCTACCACCACGAGTGGAGCTTAAATTGCGTAGCCTGCCTCCTCTTTTATGTCTAATAGGAGCGTTAGGAAAATTATCTAAAATAGGAGTTTTCCTAGGGTTAGGGTTTGATGAAGCCATGGATGCAGGAGTTGAATTAAAGTAGGGGATAATGAAGAAAATTAATAAGGCAGAAGTGTTCAATTCAATTTATGAAGAACAAGACAAAAAGAGAAGCTATATTTATATTATTGGGAAAAATACGATGATGGAGGAACCGCAACAATGATAACTGATACTTCGTGGAAAGCGAAGCCGAAAAGAAAGCTTAAAAAGTGCTGCGAGACAGTACAACCAATGAGGAAGCAACACGTGTCTAGAGCATTAAAAGGAAGTGACAGTCGAAGCGTCAACTTTATCAGAATATTAATGGTGACAAAAATTTTCCTTTTATGAAATCCACTTTCCAAGTATTCAAACTGATGAATAAATGGAAAGTGGGGGGGGGGGGACTATCTATATTGGGAAAATATATGTGCATAAATGAATGATGATAAAGCGTGACACGTGGAATTATCAAAAGGTCACAATTGGTCAAGGAATCACAGATTAGGTACGGGATAAAAGAGATGCGGATCACAAAGGAGGTACTAGATAAGAGGCTCGGAAGCACCGCCTCTATTTAAACATGAATATGCACGAGATACGGAAAGGATAAAGAACCTGGTCGAATAAGAAGATATAGATACAGCTTTTCAAGAGAAATAAATACCGGAGCCATTAAGGAATATTTGTATTAAATGTAATGATTATGTAACGCAGCATTTAATGTCATTAAATATTCATAATAGCCTCATTATGGCTTAGATGTAACGTACATTTATAGAAATTCTCCAAGAGACCTATAAAAGGAGAAATATGTAGCCGATGGAGGGGGGAGACATTATTGAAATATACTTTGATTTGCAAGCTTTCTTATCTGAGTACTTAAAAATTCTTTTCTCTATTTATCTTTCGATTATCAGTAACCCGATTCTTCTATTTTTCAGATTTGACTAAAAATTTATTTTTTGGTTAAACATTTATCTTTCTAGATTTTCCAAGTTTTTAATCTTTTTTTGCTATCTCGAATCATTGGGCATATGTTGTACTATCATGATGGGTATATAAACAGTAGCTTGAGACGGTATTATGTTGTTGTAGATGGTGAAAATCAATTTTGATTGTACATGACTTCTTTCATAGTTTTTCATTTGCTTAAATATAAGCACCATAACACTTTTATTTCACATAATCCTTGTTTGAGTTAATAACATATGTCGTAGGCTTTGTTATGAACTTTTTCTTTCTACATTTGAAAATAAGTAACAAGCATTAAAAAAAAATCAAATTCCTAAATGTCAAATTTGACAAGAAATCAGAATTTTAATGGGATTTAAATAGGCCAACGTTGAAGCTATGAGAAATTCAATAAGATTTAGACTTAGAATATACTTAATTTCTTAGTTGAATTATTTTTTCTCCATAAAAAAAATATTTTTAGAAATACAAACAATTTTTTTTTGAGTCTTCACGGATAAAATTGTAATTTTAAGTATGCTCCTAATATTTAATATTTTGAATTAACTAAAATTTAGGAACTAATTAATAGGATCAACATTAATTACTTTCAAGAACTTTTATTTTTATTTTATAACACAAATACAATATTCATATATTTTTATATTTTTTTTATATTTATTGATATGGGTACACGCGCAACGCGCGTACTATGAACTAGTCAACTATTAAGGGGTCGTTTGGTTGGAATATGATTTATACCGTTATAAGTTATATTGAGATAATTTATGATGGAATTGTTGTTTATTCATTGTTTGGTATGTTGTATTAATAATGATAATTGCATAATTTCTAAGAAGAATGTATAATTATACCGGTGCTAATTACCATACCTTCTATAAGGTCTAAATTATATAATTTTTACATTGACACCGTATAATTTATACCTGGTTTGCTAACCAAACAGAGTATTAAGATGGTATTAAATTTTTATATTACCCTTATATCTTTTTATACCTCCTACCAAACGACCCCTAAGGTGATTTCATCACGTGTACTATTACTAGGGACTATACTTTAGTTTCCAAACACTGCCATATGGAGTTAGATATAAGTCTAGTAGTAGCTATTTCGTCCTTCTCTTCTTGGACCATTGTATTGACATGATGTAGGGGAGTTAACAAAATAGTCACACCAGAAAGAGTTGGTTGTTTGGAGCCTATTTTACTCAAAACATGTGCCACCTTGCTACCTTCATGAAAACTATGTCGGACCACTGGATTCCCCAATCTCCGCCACAAGCACCTACATTCAAAAGCAATGTTAGCATATTCTGGATAGCTATTATGTTCAAGTAGCTGGATGATCTCTGTAGAGCCATTTTCTATTTCTAGGGGTGTTAATCATTTATCTTGTGCGAGTTGTAACCTTGCCTGGAGTGCCAATAATTCTGCATGTGTGTAGGCTTGGACTTATTTGGTGAAGCCCACAACCTAGTTACCTTTATGTATTTCTAATAATTTCACTAGTGCCTCATGCATTATTTTTTGTCTAGAAATGTTTCATATATATTTAGCTTGTACATATGTGGTGGTGGTGGTAGTGGTAGTGGTGGTTTTCACCTGATGTGAATGGCTTTTCTATGCGTGGGGCTTGCGTTTTTCTCTACTAGTAGCTTAAATTCAATGGTATGTATGTTGATCATATTTGGTAGTTTAGTGCTTTGGAGTGGTTGTGAAAACAATTTTTGTTTTTATTTAATCGAAGGTGCCAAAATGCAAAAGGAAATACATCTTCTCAAGTTAAAGAGTTGTGACCGGTAGGTATATCGAGATCTTTTACCATAAGCATCCAATGTACATCATTTGGGAGTGTGTGAGTATCCCAAAAGGTTTGTGCAACTACAAAATGTAGGAAATGTGTGTGATAGTTCCTTCTCTATTTTTGCATATTGGGCACAGGTAGTCATTAGTGACTCCAATTTTGTGTAGATATGATTTTGTGGGAAGCCTTCCACGATAGCACTGCCAAAGAAAGAACTTTATTTTATTGAGGGTTCGTAACTTCCAAATCAATTGGTATTCGGTATGCGTTTGTTGGTGTTGGTGTAATAGTTATAAACAGAGTGTGTGGAGAAAGTGACATTTGGGTTTAGAGACCAAATATTTGTATCCATTGTCGCGCCCTCTTTTTCCTCGCGGAATCAAGTTTATAACATTTTGGTATGGAATAACTCCTTCCTTTTGGGAAAGGTATTTGTATTTTTTTGAAGAGCCGATACCTAACAATTTAAGGTACGTTAGAGCACCTATAAGGTTCATTTATATCTACGTTTAGTAACCAGAGATAGGGTAAGAACTTGAAATTATCCTAAGGGAAAGGTGTTAGGCACCCCTCAGGATCCACTAGTGCGGTTCCCGGCCAAATAATTTTTGTGAATTTGTAGGATTAGCAAATAAACAAGTATGTCTCAAATTATATGGGGTTTAAGTTTAAATACACAAGTGTTTGAAAAAAAATAATTAGTGAAAAAGCGAGATTTTAAAAAAAATTACAATCTAAGCATCTTCGTGAATGAAAGATCCTAGGTTTTTTTTTATAATATGGATCACATCAATGCAATACCCGGTATGACACTCCTTATAGAGGGGCTGCACGTGGTATTAATGCACCGTTATCATAATCATATCTACCCTTTCCCGCCCCATGAATGTAATTTAAGCGAAGGTTGGCCTCGACCCCTATTGCATGTTGTTACCCGTCCCTTCCTATATGTCCGGAGGAATTTAGGACTCCTATCCTATAAAAGGAGGGGTTCTAGACAAACCCTCAGGTTTAAAGGCAAAATACTATGCGACAAATAAGAACACATAGGACTGCATTTAGGGGGAAAACACAGAAAACAGATAGAAGGCTCAGATATACCTCTACAAGTAATACACATAGACAACACAACTCATACACAGATAAGGTCCACATTTGAACTAAGAATCCTTAAAGCATCGTATCTAAGTGATAACAACAGAACCAAATTTATTACATGACTCAGAAAAGAAGTCCGAATTAGGCTTGCCTACTGGTTTTAACACGTTGACAGTTAAGCACTAATCACAAAGAAGGTTCTGGTTTTATTTTAAAGTTAGTTACTTAAGGCTTGCCTAGTAAAATAACATGTAGCAATTATCCAGATTTGTTAATAATTCCAAGTTGTTATACCTAATAGCATGCAATTCTAAATGCGGAGCATAGTTGCAATATGGTGAGTGCATGAATAACAAATTTTGTTAACACGTTTACCCTAAGACGGGATTTCTAAATGAAATTTCAGAACATGTTTACATTGGCAGAATCACATAATAGCAACTAATTTTATTGTTATTATCTACCTTATAGACATGATTTCTAAGTGTGGATTAGATGTTGAAAACAATACATATAAATCGTAAATAGCATGATATCTAATGCATGGCATATTGTACCTAAACATGGTTGTTATTTCACATAGAGAAAGTAAACCTAGGAACATGACTTCTATCCTGGATTATACTACAACATACATATTACCCACCCCTTTTCACTATCCAACTCCAGGGTCGTTTACAAATAATTATTATAGACCAATACTGAAATGAGTTACATAAGAAAAGTAAAAATTATATTGTAGAGAGCCTGAAACATGCCCAGACTTTCAGCACCTGGTTAGGACTTCCTCTCTGAGTTATGTAATAAATTACCTCAAGTTCCAAGATTGTTCCATAGTCTTTCTCACATCTGGGTGTGTCAGAGTTCCCTAAGGACCTCAAGGGATCCCGGGAAGTGCTCACACCCAGATTTCATAGTCAAGACAAAGTAAGTGCAGTGTGGAAAGGCCAGCTTTTATGTGTCCAAGTTCAGAAGGAGCTCAAGGGTCCCAAGACAAGGCTCACACAAAAGGGGCAGAACCTAGTGGTCTAAGAGTATATGTGAGAGTGCTTGATATAGATTTAACATAGTTGAGTTGGAAATAGTTTTGACAGTGATTAGTTTGAAATAAGTTTTGGAAAGCAATAGAAAAGTTTGCCTTGGTGAAAAACAGTTTGAAGAAGAAAAGAAACAGGACAATCAACAACCTAAAACCAAATCAACATACATAGTTCAAACAGAAACATGGAATGGAGAAATTGGAACAAGTAGTTCATATGTGAAAGTATATTTGCACACATGTTAATACCATAGAAGTACTACAAAACTTAAATAGTCACAGCAATAGTCTATTACAAAGGGTTCATGCCAGGAGCTTAGCAATATTAGATTAAAGGGTGCTAAACAAAGTTACTCATTTGGTTTAGGGGGAAGGGTTCAGGATAACATAGTGACTAGGTGTCACAAACACATGCTTATAATGTATTTGGGGTTAGGGGTAGGGCAAAAAAGTAGTAGAAAAATGTAAGAAAGCAGTAGACATGCTGAGTTGCAGGGAAGGGGTAGTCACATGGCAAAATAGGCATGCTATTTGCAATGGGAGACAACAGAACCATAAATAGAAGCATAAGAGAAACAAAAGAAAGTGCAATACAAATAGAGACATATTGTTTTGGATGCTGTAAGTTAAACTGAAAACATACCAGTAAAATGAGAGAATAAGTGCAGAGTGAGGAGTGAAGAGCAGTACAATGAAGGGAAGTAAAGCAGTAGTGTGTAGAGCAGTAGAACAATAGGGAAATATAGCAATGTAATTACTCAGTTTTGGCTTATAGCAAACTAAGTATCTGTAACGACCCAACCCGGCGTTACGGGAGTTACCACCCTGTTTTTCCCGTTTTATGCTTTCATATGTTTCATTATATGTGTTTGGAGAATTTGAAGTAAATCGGGTAGAATTCGATTAGAGATGAGGCAATAAATCTCTTTATGAGAAGGTTAGTTTGGAAAAGTCAACCGAATACTGACTTATGAGTTAGAAGGCTAGGAATGGATTTTTAATGATTCGACTAGTTTCAGGGGATGATTTATGACTTAGGAGAACAATCGAAATTGAATTCGGAGGTCCGGTGTAGATTTAGGCTTGAATTGGCTAAGGTTGGATTTTGGCGAATTCCGGACGGTAGGTGAGATTTTGATCCGAGGGTCGGAATGAAATTCCGAGAGTTGCAGTAGCTCCGTTAGGTGATTTTAGATATGCGTGCAAAATTTCAGATCATTAGGAGGTGTTTAGGTCGGGTTTTAGATCGAATGCAAGTTTCGAAAGTTTTAGTTTAACTTAGGCTTGAATCCGTGGTAATTCGATAATTTTAATGTTTATGATAGTGTTTTTATGTTATGAGCTAGTTTGAATAAGTAATAGATCATATATGTGCGTTTGGTTGAGGTCCCGAGGGCCTCAGGGTGATTTCGGATGGCTAACGGAGAATTTTTTTAAGATATTTCACGGGCTTGGTTGATCCAAATTTGCGTGGAACAAATCCAGTAAAGATGAGATCTTTCAAATTCTCAATGGTACTCTGAAATGAAGGAAAGCTCCCTCTAACATAGTCTAAATCAGGGGCAATTAACATCAAATTAGAAATATAGGAAAAGTATCCAAGAATAAAATATTACTATTTCATTAATATTAATATACTAATAAGGTAGACAATATCATCATAAGAGCAAAAATCGAGAAGTCAGTTTTCTTCTTTCCTGAGCCAATCGTTATTCAAATATTTTGTGCCAAAGAGGATTAGGGTGTATTTCAGTTCAAGAACGAGTGTGTCAGAAACAAATTTTTTGTTCGAAGACGAAGCCTTGTGGTCGATTGCTAAAACCCTAATTCCTGAGTTGAATTGCTTGCTTCTGAGGCGATTTTTAATAGAGAATTCCTGGGATTTCATCAGGTAAGAGTTCTTAGACTCGGATTATGTTGTTATAATGTAAAAACATAGATTAAACACTGAAAAACCAAGGATTTAAGGGGTAAAAAATGGAGGTTAGGGCTTGAAACCTAAGAAGGTGTAAAGTTGGAATTTGAGGGGTCAAACGGACTCCGATTTTGATGAACTTTATATGCACGGACTCGTGGCGAGAAGAGGAATCCGTTGGTATGATTTTCAGAATTTTTGAGAAGCGGGCCCGGGGCTCGGGTTTTACCAACTTCGTGAATTTCAGTACTTTTCAAGTATTTTTGATTGGGTTATGTTTCTTTGACCCATATTTATGTATTCGCTGTGGTTTTGACTAGATTCGACGTGCGAAGAGGTCGATACGAAAGGAAAAGGCATTGCGGACCAGTCTACGGTCGGTTAGAGGTGAGTAGTTGGTATATATGATGGCCTGAGTATTTGAAACCCCGGCTTATCACATTGTGACGCTATTTAGGGTGTGACTCGCATCCCATGGCAGGTGCGGGATTGGTTATGACTGGGGATTGTGACTTGGTCCATCCCGAACAAGAATAATACTACATTGGCAATTGAAACGCACTCTGTGTTGAATATATATGGGCTTTATGCCATGTTTGGGGCCTTGTGCCGACCTGTAGTATCCTTAGGGGATAAATATCATTGTGATAGCATGATTTGTAAAATCATTGATCTCAGTC
>MU670268.1:3811-16074 GCA_026770625.1 Nicotiana glauca | reverse complement strand
TGGATTTGTCAAATGATCGATAAGATTATTTTTTGGACAAAATTTATTTAATTAATTATTTAATAATTAATTAAACGCCAGATCATTGTTGAAGATTCAGAAATATTTTCTAGCCGCAGTCCTGGCATAACCGCGGTAGGACCGTGGCAGAACCCTTCTACAGGTTCAGAGGGCCACTTTGGCCGTGGTCCTAGCGTAACCGCGGTAGGACCGCGACAGGCGACGAAATTTCTGAACAGGCACCTTTTCCAGAACAGACATCACACCTCTTCCAATAATTACCTATAAATTCAGAGGCATGACTTTGTTTTTAATACATCAAAAACATTACAGAGCTTCCTTCTTTCTGAATATATTGCATTCTAATTCGCAGTCTCTTTCTCTCGAATTCGTAAGTGTGATTTTGCTCCGTTCTTTAAGTTCGTTGGTATCCTGCAGTTTGTATTACCACTATTGCAGGAAGGTTTATTCCGTTTTATCCTGGGAGGATTTAATCCATTACCTTGGCAACGTGTGAGGGGGTTAAAATTCCTTAAGGACTCACAAGAAAATTGTGGACTCGGAATATTTCTTAATCTCTACTGTTTTTCCAGTTTCTTTATTCATCTAACAGTTTTTTTGATTTTATGTTTTAACACAGTAACGTTCACATTTTCAATCAAGGCTTTAGGTATACATATGAGCAATTAAGAGTCTTAAGCATATTGGATTTTTCTTACACAATTTGGTATACTAGCTTTCATTTGAAAAATGACTAAAAGCCATAATATTTTAATGCGCAATCCATACTTTGAACATATATCTTTCGACATAATGCTCATTCGGAATAGCCAAGTTTATAAGGGATAAACCGGAACATAGGAATTAGGAATCTTGAGCCAACCACACTTGAACTTATGGGAACATTATGAAATTCTATTCTAAGAGAGAAAATTTAGCCAACATACCTGAAATTCGTTCCTTAATGATACTTCAACGATCCCCTAGACTAAGCAACTTCAATCTACAATATTAACATCCAATGGGACCATTATTAGTAAAAAGTTTCATAGTATAGGCCATTTAGATACTTTATCAAACACATGGCAGGCATAAATTTCCACATATCATAGCTATAGAATTAGTTCATCCAACTACCACCATTTATCAATAATTATCCCACAACTATTCTTAAATATTTTATAACTTCCAGCATCACATGCATGACTATCCATCCACGCCCTACAAATAAAACTTCATCAGATAATTACCTTTCAATCTCTACAATGGTTATATTTTTAAATTGGGAAGTTATGGCTTCCAATCACCATCCCTTGAGTCTCAATACTTGAATCATACTCATATTCCCATAATAAATGCATGCGTGTAAGTCTAAGGGTGTAGGATTACCTTTTGGAAGATATCTTGCAAAATCCTCCCTTTGAGTTCTTGAAAATCTAAGGATTTCATGTGTAGGTTTCATCAATACTAGTGTAGAAATGATGGAATTTCATACCAAGATAATGGAGATTACATACCTTGAAGGAAAAAGGAGTTGGTGGGCTTGAGAGAGTGAAGAAGAACTCAAAAATCCGTCCAAATAAAGTGGGAAAAAATGAACCCCGTACATAAAATAATGTTTGAGCGCCACAGGTAGCGTGGGGCGCTACCTGTGTCCCTGTTTCCAGAACCTCAAAAAATTCGGGCGCCAGCAGGGCTAGCGCCCCACGTTACCCTAGACGCTGGCGACGGGAAACCTTTCCTGACACGAAATGGGATAACTCTTTCATACGATGTCCGAATTCGGCGATTCTTTTTGCTATGGCTCCGAAATTTTAATACTAATCTACTGCTTCAATCAAAATTAAATTTGGATCTCATTTGCTTAATGTGATACCACTTATGCTTGAAGAAACGATGTGTTAACCCAAATAATAGTGTCACACTTTAAATCTTAAATCATTAGGAAATTTTAACGAGGCACAGAGAGTACAATTTTTCCACGGCTAATCATCAAATATCTACAATGGCAAGTCTATCACTCTACGCAAGTCTAGTTTCAAGTCGTAATGCGAAATAAAGGAATTAAACTAGCAAAGATAACCCTTATACTATAAGTATAGCATGGTGTGAACGTAAGTCTACCCGGATAATAACACGAATCTAGCTACGTACGGACTCTCATCACCTCGTACGTCTATAGGCCTTGTAATAAGTAACACATATCAAATACATCACCTAGGGATAGTTTCCCTCTCACAGAGTTAGACAAGAAACTTACCTCGCTATGGATTTCCATAACTGGCTCCAAAGCCTCTCTAACACCTTAAACCGGTGCCCGTCGCTCCAAAACTAGTCAAACAATGTACAAATCCATAAATATATACTCTAATACTCATAATAAATCAATTTAGAACAATTTCTAAATCCACTTGAAAAGTCGATAAAGTCATCCTCGGGCCTGGATTCCAAAATTTTTCAAAGATAATCATTATCCATAATACTATGAACTCAAATATATAATTTATTCTCAATTCCATGTCCAATTTCGTGATCAAAATCTAAAAATACCAAATTTTAGATTTTCTACCAAAATCTCAAATTTCTACTAATTTCCATGTTTAAACTCATATATAAACCATGTATTTAACTTGTAATAGGTGGAATCACTTAACTTGTGTTGCTTGATGAAAATCTTCCATTGAAGCTCTCCAAAAATCACCCCAACCAAGTGAAAATGGGAGAAAATGGGCCAAATCTTGTTTTTATAAAACCTCACTGCCCAGCGACATCTCGGACCTGCAGTCACTTGGCCGCTTCTACAGTTCTGCAGGTGTGGACAAAACACCACTTATGTGGTCCTACTCCAGGCCCCTCAACCTCCGCATCTGCGGCCCAGTAGTGCTTTTGTGGCTCCTCGTGCGCAGGTGCGGTCCCGCTTCTACGGAACTTGATCGCATTTGTTGTCCCAGCCTTCCCCAACAATTCCACTTCTGAGCTCAAGGACACCGCATTTGCGCCATCGCAGATGTGATAATGGTTTTGCACCTCTGGCACTGCCCAACTCGCCTAGAACTTCTTTTGTGACCCTCTTGGCCACTTCTGCGGCTCCGCGCTTGCGGCCAAAACCTCGCAGGTACACCAGATGGCAGCTGCTTCAGCATTCCCCCAAGTCCAAACTCGATCCGTTTACCATCCGGAATCCACCCGAGGTCCCGGGACCATAACCAATTATACCAACGCGTCCCAAAACACATGACGAACTTATTCGAGGCCTCAAATCACGCCAAAACTACAAATCGACAATCGAAACCCTTCTTTAACTTTTCAAACTTCGACGAACGCGTCCAAATCATATCAAAATATTTCAAAATGATGCCAAACTTTGCGCACAAGTTATAAATCACAATAAAAATATATTTCAAGGCTCATAATCTCAAACATACATCGATAACACCAAATTCTACCTCAAACCAAACTTAAAAAATTCTTAAACTTTCAAAATGCCAACTTTCCCTAATAAGTGCCGAAATGCTCCCAGGCGATCCAATACTTAACCCGAACATATACCCAGGTCCGAAATCATCATACGAATCTATTGGAACCTTCAAATCTTGATTCCGAGGTTGTTTACTTAAAAGTCAAACCTTAGTCAATTCTTCCAACTTAAAGCTTCTGAAATTAGAATTTTTCTTCCCAGATTAGCTTCGAACTTTCCGAAATTCAATTCCGACTACACGTACAAGTCATAATACCTAAAGTGAAGCTACTCAAGACCTCAAACCGCTGAACGACGCATTGGAGCTCAAAACGACCGGTCGGTTCGTTACAGTTATAGTTTAACTTGTTATTTATTTTTTGTATTAGGTAGCAAAATAACAATGATGTTCATAAGATATTCACATCTATCCTAAGAAATTACAATAACGCACATGTAATACAAAAATTCTTTATTTATTGAACTAGCTATATTGGATCAATATTTATATTTTTTAGGAGCTTAGATCTTTTTTATTAATTTTTATTCAATAACTCAAATAAATTATTTAATATAGTTACCTATTCTAAAAAAAAATTGTACTCTCATGATATAGATACACGCGCAAAGCGCATACCCTAAGACTAGTAAATCAAAAAGTACTTATAAGCTAGTTTGATCCGCTTATAATCTTAGTCAATCACCTTCTGTATAAAAAAATTGAAAAATTAAAAATAGACTCCCAACTAAACAATAGGTTGAAATTCTTTAGCTAATTGTAATGTATATTTCTTTTGGGCGTCCTCCCTAGATTTTACCATAAATCCTAACGAATTTCGGTAAGTATTGACCAATATCAAATAATAAATCTCGGCGACCCGTAAGATTTTACTCTTAGGGTAGTTTGGTACGAGGAATAAGAAGGTATAAGGGTCATATTAAAATTTAATACCACCTTAATATTCTGTTTGGTTTGCAAACCATGTATAAGTTATTCCAGTGTTAATTTTAACATCGGAATAACTTATACTTTATAGAATGTGGGGTAATTAGCACCGGTGTAACTTATATCTTCTTCTTAGAAATTATGCAATTGTCATTCTTAATGCAACATACCAAACAGTGAATAAACAATAATTCCAACATAACTTATCTCAATATAATTTATACCGGTATAAATCGTATTCCAACCAAACGACACGTTACGGATCACCATAACTCTTGCCCTATCAGGATTTTGGAGGTGGAGTTTATTTCTCGAAATTTTAACGGTTTTACCGAAAAATCCTGTTTATAATCACCCTTTTTTTCTTACCATGAATCGGTAGGTTGAAAATTCTGAAAGGTATGATAGGAAAGTGGAAAATAGTAAATGGGCTCCTGTCCACGGACATGGAATGTGGCGTCCTGTCTTTCCTAAATGGTCCAAATAACTCAGTCAAACTCAAATGGTAATGGGTTCTACAACCCGTATCCCCTCCATCCATGACTTATAATTCCCCATTGAAACAGAAACCCTAGAAATGCAATGCTAGCACTTCGCAAGCTCTCCTCAAGCTCAAAATCATCTAGCTTTCTCTGTTCTTTCGCTATCCAAAGCTCAATCTGCAGCTCCGCCACGATACCCGACGTTCCCAGTTGCACTTACTACGACGCGCGCATCAACGAGGCTGGCCGGCAAGGAGATTTCGCCACTGTCCACCACCTCCTCAACAAGCGCGTGAGCGATGGCTTCTTCAACACCAACAATACCTTCAAGTTCGTTTCTACAACTAACCTCTCCATACTCGACGATCTATTGGATATGATTGCTCGCTTAGACAATGGTTACCCAAAAAAGTGCTCCTACGACTGTCTCATCGCGCGTCTCTCGAAGATGCACTGCATTTCGGAGGCCACGCGTGTTGCCGAAACCATGGTGATTAAAAGGCACGGAGCGAACAATGTCACGTTTCATCCCATAATCAACGCGCTCACGAAGAAGGAGGAATTCCACGAAGCGTGGCGCGTGATGGACGTGATGAGATCTAATGGTATCGTACCTGATTTGACGGCGTATAATTTTCTGCTGACCGGTTATTGTTTCACCGGAGATGTGGTATCGGCTGCCGTAGTTCTAGCGAAGATGGAGGAGGAAGAGCTGGGGGCAGATACGAGGACGTACGACGCACTGGTTTTAGGCACGTGTAGAGTTGGGAAATTGGATGCGGCTTTGGCAGTGTTGATGAGGATGGTAGATGATGGAGTTTCGCCATTGTATTGCACACACGCCCACATTATCGGCGCGTTGCTGAAGTACCAGTTTTATGAACAAGCAGCAGAGTTTGTTAGAAGCTATGCAGGGAGAGATGTGAAATTGGATTCGGAGAATTTTGGAATACTGGCGACCAGGTTGATCACTAGGGGTAAATTCGAGGAAGCTAAGGAGCTGGTGAAAGAGATGACTGAAAGGAGACTGGCATTGGGTCCTAGATTGAAAGATTTCTATGAATTGCATGTTAGATCATGAGATATTGAGATAATTATTATTAAGTATGAATGCATCATTTTTGAAATATATAGACTTGGTTTTGTTGCTTTTTTAGCAAAGAAAAAAAAATCTTGAAGTATTCAGCATATGATGTATACGGATTATGATTTTGATCCATCATAATGGAACGCTGATTTGATACAATTAGTTGTAAAGATAAATAAAAGAGCTTAAATATTATGCTGTGCAGTTATGCTTTTCATCTAGATTCTAATGCTGGATTGATTTGTTCAAGTTTTAAATCTTTTTAGAACGGGCAATGTTGCTTTCAAGTTTTAAAGATCAATGTGGTTACGGACACGTCCAGATGATTAAGGAGATAAAATTAATCAAGTGATCCATGAAGAACATGGTTGGTGTTAAACAATAATATATCTTTTCCTTCATGTTTTATTCAAGGACCAATACTGTTTATAAAAAAGTACCTCAAGGGAATGCTAAAAGCATACAATGGCGTACACGGATTGCTCTGGCTAGTTCGATTGAGAAGATAAATGAGAAGATCAGTGAGTATCTTGAGAACTTAAAGCAGCAGCAGCTAATAGAGTTGGTAAAGGGCAGTATCTACTCAAATGATGTTTTGGATGGTCTATCATAAGTTGAAAGATTGAAACGTCCAACCACACACCCTGCTCTTACCGGTAAGCCAACTTAAACTCGTGCCCTCACAAGTTATTTTATCCATTTTACTCTGCAGCAATGGTATTGAACCAACCTGTCTTTTATCCTTCAATGTCAACATGATCAATGTATCATATGTGAAGAAAAAGCATCAAATGCCCTTTGGACATCATTGGAAGTGTGATGAGGTTTACTTATGAAATTATCCCCTTCTGGTGTTTCTTAAGCCCTTTAAAGTTGCAGTTAAAAATGCTAGATATCGGTTATTGGCCGTGTATAATGCCTTACGTCTGTGCTAAATTATTGTCATACATCTCAGTCTATTTGCTCCACATTATTCCAGAAACTGTCGATCGGACAAGTTGGCTACTAGCAGGCAAGTTTAGGGTTTTATATTCCTTCTTGTTAATACATTGTGATATCTGATTTCTATAAGGCTGATTCGTCCTTGCATTAGTTTGGGTTTTTCTCCCCTTGAGTCCACTGAAGTACAAGGTGGTAAAAAGAGCTGAACAAATTATCAATTTAAGGCTGGAACCTTGGCAGTCTTCTAAGTTTTCAGTATGTTAGGTGTTTCTGGAGATACTAACTTAGTCTACAAAATTGTTCATACTTGTAAGTCTCCGTAGGTAGTACGTGTTTCCATGGAAAGCAAAACTGAAGATCTGGCATGGCCCTCAAAGTTGATGCTAGGAATATGTGATTCAGCTTGATCAGTTGTATTTTGACCAGCTTGTAGGCATTTTACTCACTAGTTTTTACTAATTCAAATTAGATGGTTGAAATGAGAGACCTTTGAATGCTTCATCAAAATAATGAGATATCTGTGAGTGAATACTGAGCCGGATGTTAAGACCGACTGAAAATAAAGGAGATGCAGATACTAAGATGGATATGTAGTCTTAGAGGATGACCAAACTAGAATATGGCACATAGAGGGTAAAATTAGAAGTCCGTCTGTATATTTTGATCATCTCCTACATAGACCTATGCACCAATTCGTAGGTTTGCCCCCATGATAATTGAAGTGCTTAAGGATGACACAGACCTTAATTCACATGGAGGGAAGTTATGTAGAAAGACCTACAATTCTTTGAAATCCATGCATGCTGAGCTAATTGAATTAGAATATCCGACTATTTTGTGATCGATGCATGATTTCTTAAATGATTGATTGATTGACTTGGTCCTAATAAATTCACTTCAGTTGAAAATACTGCTGGCCTTTTTGTAGGTTCCCTCCTATTGCTAAATATTTCCTCCGCTGATAAATTATTCTCATGAAGCTCCCAAGGGTGTGGCCGTGGTCAATGAAGTGGGTGAGAACCATGAGGTCTTAGGTTCAAATCCCAGCGGAGGCAAAAATACTAGGTGATTTCTTCCCATCTGTTCAAGCCTTGGTGGGTAGAGTTACCCAGTACCTGTTGCTAGTTGGGGTAAGTATCACGTGAAATTAGTGGAGGTGCGCGCAAGCTGACCCCGACACCACGGGTATCAATAAAAAAAAGGTTCTCCCCATGAATACTACAACCATTTGTGACTTGGCCTAAATTTTCTTCTTTTGCACCATCCAATTTCAATAGTTTTGAACTTTTCGAGCTATAAATTTTGTGTTCTTTAAAGTTCCAAAAAAAACAACTTTCTTTTCTTGAAACTGATAAAGATAATTTCTGGTTACCATTTAAATTCTGTTTTGATTGTTTATATATTAAGCATCTCTGAGATGCCTTTATTTCTAGATTGTCATTCAACTACTTGTACCTTGAGGGCATGCCCACCTACTAAATTTAACTCAGTGTCAATATTTATGTACAGTAATCACTTTGTTCCTCATGCTTTTGCGTTGAGCAAGTAGCTACGGCAAATCTGAAGTAATTGAACTTCAAATACTGGATACACATGATCTAAGAGGTATTATTTTGGAAGTTGCATTTGGGCTTTCATGTGAACAGAAATGTTAAATGTATCCTTGAAATGCTCCTTCTACCATGCAGTTCAAATTTATTAAGATTAGCTGATCCTGTCTAACAGCCAAACTTAACCTCTTTACTGCTGTTGGAGATGGCACTTCTACTTATTAGTATATGCTGGACTAGTAGTTCTTTGCTATGAGAAAGGCTTTTACTGAATTTGGAGAATTTTGCTAGTCTGAGCCACACTGGTTTGAGCAAAGTGGAGATTTGATTGGGTAGTGGCTTCAATGTCTGATTTCTTGTATGATTTGGAAACAGTATCCAGAAAACTAGTATTTGTGTTTGGTTGCTGAGTACAGCAACTGGTATAAGGTATGTGTTTTAATAAGAGGTTATAGTGAGTGAAGTCTCTGACAAACCCACAGTGAGATCAATGTGGAATGTCTAACTGCTTTATTTGTTACTAAAATAGATACACATAATTCCTTTTCAAAAAAAAAAAGGTACATCATTGGAAAGGAAAAAATAATTGTTCATGTCCACATGAGTCTCCCATTACTTCTTTAGTCTGATCTCAGTAAAACATACTTTTATTTACTGTCAAGAAGTCTCAGAACCAGAGCTTGTGGCTCCATCGTTGTAGTAGCAGTTTTAGCAAGACTAAATAATTGCTGGATTTTGTAATACAGAATCGTGTCCTCTGTAGTATCATTTCGTGCATATCAATTTCCAGGGTTTTATATGAGTTACTTCCTGCTTGTGGATGGTTTTCCCCACTCATATGCAAAACGTTGAGCAGTTTTAACTTGGAAAAAATAGTGCAATTGTACTTTGCACCACTTTTTTGGCATAGGATTCTCCCTCCTTGCTCACATGGGACATTAATGAAGTATTTCTCTATTATGCCCTTTTTAATATCCGCTTATTTTTGGATTGATTGTAAAATCTTCAACCTTTCTTGCTTTACATGATTGGCAGTTGAATAAGTATGCACTTCTTAATGATGTTCATGTTGCTATACACTTAAGTTTTTAGCTTATTTTCTAAAAAACTGTAGTTGATGTCAGCAGTTGCATCCTGAAAGAGGAGATCCAATGAAGTTCACTGCTGAGCAAAGGTTAATTCACTCAGTTGCTTGTTAATTGTTGTGTGGATAACTTGTCATTTTGTAAGGTAGAAAAAAGATATTTTTATTGGGTGTGTGACAGAATTGCCTTGAGGCTTATCTCTGATGAATGATTAATGCACGCACTTGGACTTCCCTTATTTGCTCCATCAGCAGGTCACTGCATGCTGGCAAAGAATTGACAGCATGGTTTCATCTTAGAGAAAAAGAATTGATGATGTAAGCCCGGCTCCAATTGTATCCCTCTGCTCACTTTGGTTGCATTTTTAGGTAATTAGGTCTTCAAGTTTTCTTATTTACCTAATGATTTGCAGCTAATGACGTTAATATTGCTATATACTTTCCATTTTGAAGAAGAAAAAGTGTTGCTATACACTTGGAGTTTATTTGCTTATTTTTTAGAAAGTTGTAGGTATGAGCAGCTGTTGCATCTTGAATGACAAACGGTGAAGTTCACTGCTGATCGAAGTTTAATTCACACAGTTGCTTGTAAATTTTTGTGCAGTAACTTGTCATTTATTTAAGTAAATATTTTCACGGTGTATTTATTTGTCTTGAGGTTTCCCTTATTTGCTCCATCATGCAAGTTATTGTATACAATAATAACCCAGTGTAATCCCACAAGTGGGTCTGGGGAGGGTAGTGAGCAGTGGCGTACGTAGAAATTTTTTAAGCGGTGTCACCATTTTAGACGTGAACAAATAAAAAAAAATATTATAATAATATCATATTTAAAAAAACATTCAAGAAAAAGAAATAATACAACGTACAAGCAACCTTCAATTTATAAAATGTATTGTGCTAGTAAAGTATTAAAAACAAAAGATGAGGCTATAGAGGTTTGAACTCAAGTTCATGCTGAGAAATCTTCAAGTTTTGACCAGATAAGCAAGACACCTCTTTGTGACAAATGGTGTCACTTATTTAACATTACCGTTTTTCCTGTTTTTTCATTTGAATTATATATAAATAATTAGTAAAGATTTTCGACGAAGCGGTGTCACGTGACACCGCTTGGCCTAAGGTCAATCCGCCCCTGGTAGTGAGTACGCAGACCTTACCCCTACCTCGAGGAGTAGAGAGGCTGTTTCTGGGGCTTTTAGACTTCTCCTCCACATGTGCCTGAACCATCTGAATCTCACTTTCTGCATCTTGTCATCCATAGGAGCCACGGCCACCTTCTCCCAAATATCTTCATTTCTAATCTTATTCATCCTAGTGTGCCCTACATATACCTTAACATACTCATTTCTGCTACTTTCATCTTCTGGATATGTGAGTTCTTAATTGGCCAACACTCTGCCCCATACAACATGGATGATTCAACCACCACTCTATAAAACTTACCTTTGAGCGTCAATGGCGCTTTCTTGTCACATAGGACTCCAGATGCTATCCTCTTTTCCCGCACCCTTATACGATGTGCGACATCCTCGTCGATCTCCCCATCCCTTGTATAACCGGTCCAAAGTACTTGAAACTACCTCTCTTGATGATGACTTGAGATCCAAGCCTCACGTCCATGCCCTCTTCCCTCGACTCGGGCCAAACACCACCAAATTAACACCACCAAATTAACACCACCTGATCACCTTCATCTCCTCGTTCCAAATCCATACCCCGTCTCCCTCAAATCCCACCCCAACTTGTCAAATAATCGAAACAGTATCCACACTTCCGCCGTATCCGGCGGCACCACCTCCGATGGCCACCAAATTAACACCCTAACCTCGCCTTCACCTCCTCATTCCAAATATCCAAGCACCTTCCCTCGAATCTGCATAGAATCTGTCGAATATCAATTTAAGGCCAAGAACCCTGGCGCCACCACCAAACCTTCCCAAACTATCACCACACAACCACCTTGACCCCCTCTTCCTAAAGCAATGAAAACATGCCCTTGAGTCAAACCAGGATAGGTCGAATTTTAAATTTTGACTTTGACTATGTGTTCTTGATAAAAACACATAGTTAAAATCAAGATTTGTCTTAAAACAAAAGGTCCGAAGGTCTCCTGTAATCTTCATTGTCGGTAAACCCTTTATGTCATTTTCATCATTTTTTTTATTTTTATTTTTCAGTCTCTTCTTCTTCTTCTTCTTCTTCTTCTTGTTTTTTTTTCTGTGATTAGGCATAACTTAGTTAAGATGTGAACTAGGTTTTAGTAATTAATTATTAATTATTAGTTCGATTTTAATCCCTATCTGTTGAATGTTGTTAGTCAAACTTATGAATAAAGTTCGAATTTCTTGAATGTTACTCGTTTCTGATTTTGGTAAAAATGCTGGATTTGAATTAAGTTTGAGAATCCTTGATTTTAATTTCGGTTGATTAGCCTGGTTTGAACTGGAATTGGTCAATTAGACCCATGCTCTGCATAAGGGTTTGGGTTTGGGTTCGTGGGTCAATTTGACCCATGTCTTGATCCGGCTGCTGTTAATTTAAAAGTAATTCACAGGGGATTTTAGGGGTAATTCAGAGGTTAATTTGAATTTGAACCACTAATAATTAATAGGCAGGCTGCTAAGGAACTGCATTGAGAAAAGTGTTAGTGGATTTGGAAAAGTTGAAAGATAATTTTAAGCGGGATTGAATAGTTAATAGACAATTATTAGT
>MU670265.1:29023-40317 GCA_026770625.1 Nicotiana glauca | reverse complement strand
CCCCCCCCCCCCCCCCGATATCGTATCGTTTTCCTCCATGTTTTTGATGTTCCACGTATCTATGTCTAAGAAGGTTATTGGGAATTTTTGGTATATCATTTCGGTAAAAAATTGTTGAAGGTAGAATTGACGGATAGTTGGCTTATAGGGAGTAGCTAATCGCAATCCGGGACTAAACCAGATTAAGAGTCGTGGAAGGGAAAATATTTATTCGTATAATTGTATATCATATGGTCATAATTCGAGAGGCACTTTTCTGTGTGTTACTCATTAAAAATATGCAGCTCATGTGTAGGTATTGTCCTTGATAATGAAATGTTAGATGTGTGGAAAATCTGTGATATTGGTATGTTGATGTATTGTTAAATTGGTTTTTTAGGTTCTCTGATAGGTGGATGGTCCCAGTTTCAAAGGAAGCTCTGGCAAAATTTTTAGAAATTTAGAAAGATAGTCAAATTTGGAATTTCCGGGGTATGAATGAAGAGTCAAATCCAATATAAAGGGGCACCGCCAAGGTGGAGAGTCAATTGTTGTTGTGGATGTTGTTGGTAGGAGGAACAATAGTGTTGAGGCTACAACAAGGATTGAGGTGTTGGTACACCAACTGAGCTGGTGGTAACGGGTTATAAATCTGGTGTGGAAGAGAGAGAGGACGATAATGTATTAGCTTTTTCTAAGAAGATGGCTTCTACCCTTTGGCTTCTAGATTCAGTTCTATTGTCATCATTGATGATGTCAAGTGCTTATTCTGGTCCGAGGGTTTAATATGAATAAGTTAGTTCTCAATTCTCGGTAGGATGTTATAAGTAGTTGAACGTATGGATTAGGAAAGAGCAGGAGGATCACTTGATGAGTATATCGCTACCCATAATTGAGGGGCATGTGAAATTTGGGAGCTTGAGGCAGGTAAGGAAGAAATGAGTCCTGTTGGGTGTTTGGGGTGAGCCATGATCCTCATTCGAGGACGAATGATCTAAAGTGGGAGAGGATGTAAGGCCCCGTGAAAATTTCTGCTCAAAACCCGAGATCCCGTAGTACCAAGTTAGGAATATGTGTTAGAAATTTTTAACCCTTTAAGACTAAGCTATGCATTAAAAAGTCAAGAAATTAAGTTTTTAAGAAAAAAAGTGCAATTTTGCGGTCGATAATGCTATCACATATCAGGTATGTGGACCGCATTTCTATCGTAGAGTGACTCAATGTGTTGGCCAAATTTGAAGTCAACTATGCGGTTGATTATGTCATCACATAGCCAAAATGCGGACAGCATAGTCGTCGCATAATTTCTTTGGAATTTTGTGAAGGGCAGTTCTGCGATGCATTTTGCGACCACATAACGTGAATGTGGACCGCATTTCTGCCGCAACCCAGTCAGTGTGTTCAGTTTTTGGGACAATTTTTGCGGTCCATTTTGCAGACCGCATGTCCATTATGCGATCGCAGATCTGTTCCGGGGCTCCAAATTTCTAATTTTCTTGCCCGACCCCATGTTGATATATTACACACTACCCTCTATTTTAGGCTTATTTTCTGATTCATTTAGAGAGAAAGAGAGGGTCCTAGAGGGAGAAGGGTTTCTTTATCAACATTCCCCAAAAATCTTGCTTAGGCCTTGAAGATTTGTCATGAAAGGCACCTATGTCTTTTTCCTAGAAGGTAAGGTTCTATAGCCCAAGCTCTTAATTACAAGATATAACTAGGGTAGACTATTAGAGGGTAATTGATGAGGATGAAAGTTGATAACTAACATGCATGAGTTCTTAAAAGTATTTGGTTAGGTCTTGAGCTAATAATGGGAAGAGGGATGGTTGGATCTTTCACAAAATGATTTTAAAAGCATAATGCACGCTTAGTGTTTGAAGATATGGTCAACTGAGCTAGAACTATGATTACCTCTCTAATTTGTGGTTCAATTTGTCATGTTCCTCAAAGCTTGACGTTGCTAAGAGTCTCGGAGTAGAGTGGGACAAAGCTCAATCGAGGTATGTAGACTTAAGGAAACCTCAATCATGAATTCCATATTGTTTTGTGAGTTTAAGGGTAGTTTGTCTACCAAAATAGTATAGCCTTGAGTCAAACTTTAAATGAAGGTTAGTAACTTAATTGGGTGAGAAGAATTCAATTTTTTTAATGCCCCTAGTTTCTCTTATGTGTACTAAATGTCTTGAATGAATCTGTCTATTTGCTGATAAACTGTACAAATGTTTAGAAATGAATCGAATGGGAAAATGTGAAATAAATTATGAAATAAGCCTCGACTCAACTGTTATAAACTAGCTTAAAAAAATAGAATGACCTAAAGGTCTTGTACCCGAACTAAGCCCATAAGTGGTTGTTCTAGATATTACCTTGCCTTTTTAAATACATATATTACATTACGAGTCCTTATACATTCCGATGTTAAAATTGTACAATTGATAAAAATGGGAAAGGAATAATTTAAGGATAACTGATGTGATTGCTTGCTTATAATTCTAATGTGTATTTCAATTGTTGGTTGACATATCCCTCCTTGGGAAGAATCCTTTATGTTTGATGATTCTATTACTATTGAACTCGAATATATATAAAATTTTCAGAATATTTGGTACATTGACATTGGTTGGCGATTCTTGGAAATAAAGGAGATAAAAATGTGGAAAACCATATGCGACCTTCGTGCCATAAGAAAGTTGAACCTTGTGAAAGGCCCAAAGGGCCAAAAAGATACTGTTATCGAGAGAGACTGAGAACATTAATAAAAGCTATAAAATATGAAGGGTATTGAAGTAAGCATGGTCGCATATACGCTATATTTGTATACTTGTATTTATACTACAATTGTGTGCGATATTAAATCAAATCAAAAATATTTTTGGGAGTATCATTAGCAATACCGTGGAAGGGTGGGTCATAAGGTCCATACCTGAAACTATACCTGCCGGTGTAATAGTGGAGTGTGTCTTGAAATGAAATTGAAATATTGGTGAAATTGTGACTATTTCCTCCAAAGTGGGATGAAACTAATACCTGTGAATTGGAAAAGAAAAAGCCAACCCACACGGCATTTGTGGGAAGGCGGCCTAGTTGATCGGGTGGAGATCAGACTCCATGCTGCGCACATGGTGGTACTATTCTTGTGACAACTTTATTTCGCATCATAATGTCAAACCATATTTTTTCGTGGGGAGATGGCCTAGCCGATCGGGCGTGATCGGACTTCGTGCTAACAGAGGCGGTGGTAATATCGGTGCTAGTGATCTCCCAACCAAATATATATATATATATATATATATATATATATATATATATATATATATATATATTTATATATATATATACTATTTTTTTACTTGATAATCGTTATGTTTCAATTAGTTATTTAGATATTGTGGGTTGCGACTTGTTGCTTCTATATGTTGTTTCTGCTTATATGGACATTCTATTTTGAAAAAGGACTTTTAACCTTACATACTAGTTCTATGCAACGACACTAACGTCCCTTTTACCGGGGGCACTGTATCATTTCATGATACAGGTTGTTTCACAGCAAGAGGCATCGGCCAGTGAAAGCAGTATTTTCTTCCTAGCAGGCTTGGTGAGCTCCACTCTATCCCGGGGTCATGTCATGTATCTTTGTTCATTTCTCATCATGTTTTGAGGTATAGCCGGAGCCTTGTTGCTGGCATTTCCCTATTTCTCTTCTCTTGTACTTAGAGGCTCCGATGACTGTTTGTGGGTGGTGGTTGATGTTGGGCTTCAGGACCAGAAATGTTAGTGTTCGACAAGCATGCTTTTCATTAAACTTGTAAACTTGTAATATCTTGAAATATATGAATGAAGTCATTAACGAAAATGAAATAAAAGTTGCTAATGGAAGATTGTTTTGTGTTCTGATTAAAATGGAATAACATTCCCTCTATATTCATGAACTAGTTTAGGTAGGATGAAATCTAGCAGGCTTGCTCAGTCGGGTTTACTCCGTTGAGTGCCGGTCACGCCCCTCGGTTTTGGGGCGTGGCATGAAAATAGGCCCAGATTTTCAGCACATGATTAGGACTTCCTCCCTGAGTTATGTAATAAATCTAGCTCCAACACCTCAAATTCCTAGATTGTTTCATAGACTTTATGAAGTGTCAGAGTTCCCTAAGGACATCAAGGGATCCCGAGCAGTGCTCACACCCAGATTTCATAGCCAAGATAGAGTAAGTGCAGTGTGGAAAGGCCGTCTTTGGTGAGTCCAAGTTTAGAGGGAGCTCAAGGGTCCCCAGGCAAGGCTCACACAAAAGGGGCAGAACTCATTAGCTAGGAGTAGAGTCAAAGTGCAGGACACATGTTTGAAAGGAGTTTGTTAAAAAAACTAGACTGAAAGGTCCGTTTTGAAAGCAATTAGTAACAGAGATGGTTGAAAGAAGTTGGATTAGTAAAACAGAGTTCAAACACTTCAGGGTAAGACCACACTCTGTAAGTGATTGAATTCAGTAATCACACATGGGGTTAAGAGGGTTTGGGGATGCATATACATTGACTGCAGACACCTGACCCCAGCAGGAGTATTAGGACTGGTGTGGACATGCTCATAGATAGTTGGACACTGGCATAATCACAAACCAGTCATGAACATATAGAGAAGGGATAAGGGAATTGGCATTCGCAAATTGGTATGTGCACAGTAGGTAAAAGAATATAATTGTCCAGGCATGCTTGAATCATACAAAGGGAATACATGAATTTAAAGTGAGGGGAATCATATCAACGTGCTTAGATATAGACTTCACAACAAAACGACAAGTAAAACCAGGCCAGAAATAAAGGAAACTGAAGCAGGAATAGAAACATGTTGTTGTTGAGACATTAAATTAAACTAGGACATACCAGTAAAGATAGAGGTAAGCAAAATGAAAGAACCAAGGTTTACAGATGATTAGCGTTGGCTTGCAGTCGGCTGATAATAGTAGAATAACATAGAGGTTTTTAAGTAAGAGAAAGGTTTTTCAAATCCAAGTCTAGTGTCTTGTTAATAAAATACTAAGGGTATTTATAGCTTTGAAAATATGTAGAAAATAAGGTAACAAGTAAAGGTTTAGCATAATTATGGAAGTAATCACAATTAGAATCTAATTAATACAAGTAATCCCCTTTAATCAAGGAATTAGAGCTTAAACGGATACCAACAGGGATAACCAAGGAAAGAAAATCAGTTGAGAAAGACTGGTTTTACCATATAAGGGGTAGTAAAAGTATAGAGCATATGATTGAGTCTAAGTACATAATACACTAATTAAGGAAAGGATTCAGCAAGAATAAAGCACCACATCAAATAAGGAAATGGAATTAATCAACTTAAACAACCGAGTAAAATTTTAGGGTTTTATAAGAAAATCTTGCAATCGAACCATAAATTAAGGAAATCAGGATCAATCAAGCGGGAGTCATGATTCTGTACTTCAACATATAAATAGAGAAGAATGAACAGGTGTAGCAGACATGCTAGGTCAGCTAGATAGACACAATCATACAGAAGTGACATGAGTAGGCTAAGGACTCAATAGAAAAACCCATTCGAAGCATGGAAACCAACAGAAATATAACAAAGTCAAGTAGTCACGACTAACACATAGAAACAAAGTGAAGAAAACCAATCTAACACATAGAAACAGGTAAAGAATATCAGGCCATCACACAGAAACAAGTAAAAAAATCTTTAAGAGACATAGTAACAATTGAAGAAAATCTTTAAGAAATTAGGGATTTTTAATAGATTTGAGTTAAAATGTAGTAACAACTTAGAATCGGTCAAGATAAACAAAGAAAAAGGTTTAATCAAAAAGAAATAAGTCGAAGCAGGTATAGAAAGAACTCCGAAAACCCTAGTTTCTTAAAGGGAGTAAAAGGCGGTTTAAAGTAGAATCCCTTCTTCTTGCACACTACATCCACCACAAATAACAAATCCAAATTATTCCAAGTTTTCCATATTCCAAAAAAGTATAGTACATCATGCACTCAGCAAGTTCTTTCCCCGCACAAACCTCAAAGTCAACCCCTTGAAGTCATAACTGATCCACAAAAATGCATCTGACCAAAACTAATATAGCACATGACCTCGCAATCTAATCGTTGATAGAATCTTCCGTCACTTGATCAAAGACATTGAACATAACATCAGATAATGCACAATAACCTTACTCCATAACTGCCATGATCTCGCATTGTATTTCAACTATATCCTTCATAAGCTCATGTAGCACTAGTCATAAAATACCTCAAATCATTTGCTAAGTGCATATTGAACCTCGTGATAGTCATGCGAACTTTTGCAAGAGATCCAAACTCATATTACAGCACATATAACCCACTTGTAGAAAGAAAACTCTTCACAAAAACATCATAAGGATCACATAACCTTAAACCATCCCGTAGAAGATAACCCACCTGTTTAGCCTCAAACTAGCATCTCTCTACGCCCTATCATTGTCACAACTGCTATGAAATCACTTAATACTCATGAGTCTAAACTCATCAACAAGACATAAGAATCTACTTAATTCCACAAATGAACAACTAAAAGACCCACCAACACCTCCATATCACGAAACTGTACGGCATATCCATACAGAAAGAAAGCATTCATAGTCCTTTCATATCCAAAGCAAAATCCTTCTCGTCACATCCAAACCATCTAAGAACATTTTAGAGTCATATAGTACTCATCATATAGCTATCCAAATCTTCATTAATCCATAAATCCCACTCCAATGAACATATCAGACGTATAAGTCTCAAAGCACATACTCACATAACTGATACCATCGAGCCAAGCCGCAGTCTGAACCTGGACTCAAGTCCTCCAAACTTTCCTATCTCCATAACATGGAGAAAATACCTCGCACCTCATCCAAGACATCACAAGCTGTCGGTGAACAACTGATATGGAGTGTTCAACAAAACATACGAGTTGATGGAAAGAAATCAAGCATATATGCTTCAAGATGAATCAATATCGCATGATAAAGAAAGAAATATGGGAATTTTCATCGATGCCCTACAGCCTCCCTAAGACAAGTATGGATGTCATAAAACTAATCCGTAAGACTTTACTAGGCACTTTCTAAAGACTCATAGAGTCGATGAACCTAGATCTCTGATACAAACTTATCATGGCAAAAATTTACCTAGTTCTGATGGCACCTAACCCAACCTGCTATGTAAGCCAAACAACAGTAAAATCCACTATAATGAAGATCACAAATAATGAATAACTAAAATATGTAAGTTTTCACAGAATAACCTAAGGATTGCTAGTACAAGTCATGAGCCACAAAGATTTAGTTTACAAAGCTGGAGCGAAAATTAATACATATGTTTATGATATGCATAAATAGAGTAAAAATCTAAAACTACCAAGGACTAGTGGTAGCTATATCAGAAAAGCATGTACATATTCAATGCTAACTCCCTTCATCCACAAGATCTCACTTCCAAGATCAGCACGCAAGGTGCACAAGTGATATATAAGTACACAACAAGTATCATAACTAACCTCGGTAAGGCAATAGTGGCAATAATAATTAATGATATTCGCTAAGAACATGTTCACTTTATAAATCTGACAAGTACACAACAATGATATCATCAAGTCATAAATAACAGATTGGGCGACCTCGGTGCACAACGATAATGTATCATGATATGTTTCTGTTAACAATCCTGTGTATACAGAAGATATGTGTGAAATACCAAATAAAATTTCAACAAGTGCATATAAAGAAGATATACGTGATTAAACAAGTCAAGTGGATTCACATATAGAGAAGATATGTCATATATCTCATCTTATCAAGTAAGGTAGAATATAGAGAATATATGCGCAAAGGTAAGTATACATCCATATGCTAGCAAATAGAGAAAATATGTAGTAAAATCATGTATACATTTGAGAAAATTGCAAGTAGAGAAGAAATTCCATAACTAAAACAAACGCTAGCCAGCTTTCTCATACCGAGTGTACACCATAAAGAGAGAAACATCTGATAGTGATCTTAGGGGATAGATCCGTATCCACACACCACACTGGAAAATCACATGCAATATATAACCACCGCACTAATGACTCACGTGCCAACATAACTCAGATCTGCATGGACAAATCACATGCTATCAACTCAATCCATATCACATAGAAAGCATATACAAGAATACATGTACATTAATAATCAATATCAAATTTCATACTCATGGACTGATATAAGTGACATGTTAAGATGCAGGCTTGTCTGACGTGCACTACCATAGTTCAACTCAGGCGATTACACCACTAGAGTATCAATTAACATGTATGAATAGGAGATCAACGAACCAATAATCTCTAAGATGATTCAATTAACTCGCAAAGTGGTACAATATAGAAACACATGATAACATGTGGCTTAGAAATCAATTCATTGCCTATAATAGCTCAATAGCTACTCGAGCTTGGATAACACCCCAATGTATGTGCATGGTCTCAATCCCCTCACATGTGCGCCACCCATAATGCATAGCCAACACTACTAACTCAGGCAACTAGTGTCTCAACTATGTTTAGGTAAGATGCTTTGGGCAAGCAAAACAAATACTCCAAAATGCCTTGCTAAGCGAATAAACCTCCAAACAACTTGAATCTAGCCAAAAATATCTCAATAACATCAATTAATGCCATAGAATCAAACCCAAGCGATGAAGGTCGAATCTTTAATCAAATACCTAAAGTCCACCAAAACATCAACCTGGGCCTGCACCTCGAGACCCAAAAACTCTCAAATTCTAATAACCCATTCGAATATAAGTCCAACTATACAAGTTTCATCCAAATCTGACTCCGGATCAATTTTCAAAATCCAATTATTCACTTTAGAAAAGTTTTGAGAAACCCCATTTCTCTTTAAGATTCACCAATCAAATACCAAAATCTAATATAGAAACATGAATAATAATCAAAACCAAATCAAGAACACTTACCCTAATACAGGTATTGAAAAATGCCTCAAAAATTACCTCAAATCGAGTAATGCATAAGACTCAAGACATAATGCAAATTCCCTTATATTACAATCCACATGTCCAAGATCAACCTATATGGACTCCTACAACAACTTGAAACTTTTTATGTGCATCTGCCTGGGAGGTGTCAAGAAATAAGAAACAATCCAACTTTACCAATATAATGACATGGCACAAAAAAATCCCCCTTTGAATGGTTATTTTGCCTCTACAGGGCTCTCGGAAACAAACTTCCCATTGATTCCAAGATTAGCTTCTTGGGAAATATTACTGCATCAACATGTGTATGTTGCACCATATATGAAGATGAAATTATAGAACACATGTTCAGTGAAGGCAGTCTTGCTAACATTGTGTGGATGAATTATGGTGACCCTGCTAGAATCAAAATTGACAACATGCCTCTCAAATTAATCTTGATGACTTCGTGGCTTCAGAAGAACCACAATGAAGTACAAAAGCTGATTTTAGTCACTCTCGCCATTATCATATGTTGGAACCTATGGAAGAATAGATGCAATTCAAAGTATGGAAGAAAGAACTTTTCCATAGCCATGGTAATCTTATCTGTCAATTCCAGTGTACATTTGCTGCTTTACACCAATTTCCTTGCTATTAAGTAGCCTTATAGATAGGCGAATCTATACTCAATCATTGAGAATATGAAACATCACATTACCACCCAACAGGTTAAATGGACCAAACCATTGGCTGGGTTTATAAAAATTCGCAGTGATGGGTGATGATAGGCTATAATTACGTGTTTTAGTCGATTATTACACTCTAATTTACTGCACTTTAGTTCAGTTTGTGCTTTAATCGCTAGTATTTTGCACTAATTGTGTATTTTATGCTTTGTAGGTGTGATTCCGAGCTATATAGATGTTATGGAACGAATTTAAGTGATTTCAAGCATTGAAGTCTGATTAAAAGCTCAAGGAATTAAGCGGGGATCGTGTTCGGAGGCTCAAATTTGATAGTTGAGAACAAACGAAGACTCGATGAGGCATATTACGCACTATCTAGTAAAATGCACATAACTTTTTACTCAAAACTCCATTTTGGCTCTATAATATATGGTTTCAAAGATAACGCAAAGGGATACAACTTTCATGTTTTACATTTTTATCAATTCCAACTAGAACATGGCGAAAAACCACGGTTTTATTGCGACCGCGGCGAAACCACGGCAGGAGGAGGAAATTTTAGGGACTTATGTGCAAAACATGGGATTTTAAGCCCTAAACCCTATATAAAACAAAGGAGGCCGGCCAAGAACAAGAAGGGGACATATTTTGGACACAAATTAGACCTAAGGAGGCAAGAGACACTACTTTAGGGTTAGACAACAATCTTAGAGGCAAGAACACATTGGGAGCAAGGCGGGGAATTCTTCTACGAGTTTTTCCTTCCTCTTCCTATTTTTCATTGTTAGTTATGACTTTTAGTATTGTATTTTTACATACTATTATGAATAGCTAATTTGTTATCTAGAGTTTTGATAAAACCTTTTGTAAGATAAATTCTTGTTATGTTTTTATATAATTGAGCCATAGCTTTTCTCTATTTATTCAACTACATTTATATTCTGGTTGATTGAAGAGCTCTCAATTAACCGTGCCTATTTAGTATGCATAACTCGGGAGAGAGTGCATATTTAGGTCATTGTTGAAAAACACCACTCCCAGAGTATATGAGGGATTAATAACCGAGGGGTTAAAGGTGGGATTAGGGATAATGAAGCCTTGGGTGCGATCTGAAGTGAGCTGTATTAAAAGCCAGCTAGCGTAGCATGGGGGAGTGCATCTAGTAAATTTTCGTAATTACTCGGGAGAGATTTACGATAATAAGAGTGCTCATGATTGGTAGGGAATACTTAGGCGAAATTATAGAAGACATAGCGGGAATGATTCCAACAATTGGAAAAATCATAACTCTAGACCTTCTTAATCTTGTCTCTAACCCTTAGTATATTTAGTTGTTAATTTAGTAGTATAATTTGTTAGTTAATTAGTTAAGCACAAGAATCTAAATATCTATAAGTTCGGAATTGTTCAAGCTTGTCTTCTTGGTGATAGTGAACAGTTGTAGCTAAATCTTAGTTCTCTGTGGGATTCGACTCCGGACATGTAAACCGGATTATATTTGCAACGACCGCATTGTCCTTTTTATAAGGCATAGTTGGGCATGATCAAAGTTTAACGCCGTTGTCGGGGAACTAACGGTGTAGTTGTAGGTGTACATATTGCTAGGTTTCAAGTTTGAACTTTTATTTT
>MU670265.1:0-24101 GCA_026770625.1 Nicotiana glauca | reverse complement strand
TATGAATAGCTAATTTGTTATCTAGAGTTTTGATAGAACCTTTTGTAGGATAAATTCTTGTTATGTTTTTATATAATTGAGTCATAGCTTTTCTCTATTTGTTCAACTACGTTTATATTCTGGTTGATTGAAGAGCTCTCAATTAACCATGCCTATTTAGTATGCATAACTCGGGAGAGAGTGCATATTTAGGTCGTTGTTGAATAACACCACTCCCAGAGTATATAAGGGATCAATAACCGAGGGTTTAAAGGTGGGATTAGGGATAAGAAAGCCTTGGGTGCGATCTGAAGTGAGCTGTATTAAAAGCCAGCTAGCATAGCTCGGGAGAGTGCGTCTAGTAAATTGTCGTAATTACTCGGGAGACATTTACGGTAATAAGAGTGCTCATGATTGGTAGGGAATACTTAGGCGAAATTATAGAAGACATAGCGGGAATGATTCCAACAATTGGGAAAATCATAACTCTAGACTTCCTTAATCTTGTCTCTAACCCTTACTATATTTAGTTATTAATTTAGTAGTTTAATTTGTTAGTTAATTAGTTAAGCACAAGAATCTAAATATCTATAAGTTCGGAATTGTTCAAGCTTGTCTTCTTGGTGATAGTGAACAGATGTAGCTAAACCTTAGTTCTCTGTGGAATTCGACTCCGGACTTGTAAACCGAATTATATTTGCAACGACCGCATTGTCCTTTTTATAAGGCATAGTTGGGCGTGATCAATGGGAGTGCTTTGACCAACCCTGGGAGGATAGGTGGTGTTGTTGTTATCAGGAACCATTTGGGAGAATTCATTCAAGCAATGGCATCCCCATTGGGTGATGGCAGAAAAAACTTGGCAGAGACTGAAGCAGCCTTCATAGGCATCCAATTGTGCATTTCAACAGAGTACATCTAGAGGCTAACCCTAAGCTACTGATCAACTAGTTAACAAGAAATAAGAAGCCTCCCTGGACCATCAAGATGAATTTTCAATAGCTCAGAACACTTTATCATCAGTGTGTGGAGATCACATACTCCCATATGTATAGAGAGGCTAACTTCCATGATGGTTCTTTATCCTAACTCAACCATAGTCTTGATTTATTAACACATTTCTCCAGCACTTCTGATCTACCTCCTCATATCAGAGGTCATATTCAACAAGACTTCCTGGGCACCCCTGCTTTCAGGCATAGGATTATGAAATTCTCTTTATGAAAGTTTCAAACAGATGATATATTTTTTCATTGCAACGTTGTAACCCAAAATCTTAGTTGCCCATGACTTATACTACCCGTCCTTGGGAGTAGTTGTATTAAAATTTCTGCAATTATATTCTTATATTTATTTAATAATCTTGGCTTACACTGTACCACTTATGATTTGTCTTACCTAGAGGGTTACCTTAGGTTCCATAATGACTCAGTGAGATTTTAGGCCGTGACAAACTACTAGAGTTAAGGAACATATTCGGATCGTATCAGTGGATCCTCTTGTGGATCAAGTAGGGGATCAGTTTATTGATGATCAGATTGAGGCCCAGTCACACAGCACCTAGAGGGGTTTGTTGTTTCACCAGCATACTAGGAGGCAATTAACAAGATGGTTGGTTTTATCTATGCTTCGACTTAGACTGAAGTAGTTCCAGTGGCCCCGGCCTTGTCTCCGGCTAGAGGAGTAGTTCAGATCCCAATCACTAGTACCTTAGAGAAAACCTTTATAGCAGCTAGACCTTAGATTTTGCCTGCAATGTATGCTGATGAGCAGAAGAGATTAGAGCTTCAGAGGTTATTTCCTCTACACTTTGAGCGCGGTGTTTCATAGGATGCCTAGGATTTGCTAGGTAATTATCACCACATGCTACACAATATAGGCTTGGCAGAGTCGAATAGGGTGGAATTTCCAACTTTTCAAATTAGAGGAGCTACTTTGAGATGGTGGTAGATTTATGAGCTGGCGGACCTACATGTTCACTTTCACTTACTTGGGCTCACTTCGCGTAGTTGTTCCTTTAGAGGTACATCCAACACACTAGAAGGGTGAGTTGATAGGCTAGTTTGAGCGTATTCGGCGTGATTGCTTGATAATAACATAGTATAAGGACAGATTCATAAATTTGTCTCATCTTGTAGCTATTTTGATCCCTACCTAGGCTAAGAAGGGGAGGCAATTTATTAAGCGTTTGAGCTATGTCATTAGGATTTCTATTGTTCAAGAATCAGATATTAGGACTACTTTACACCAAGGTATAGAGATAGCTCGGAGGATCGAGCGTATTCATAGTCAGGGACGAGAGGCTATAAGAGAGTCAAGATGACTCACAGTTCTGGTAGCTTCATTTGTACCTTATATAGAGGTAGAGGTGAGTTTAGCAGAGGCTATCATGGTAGGCTAGCTTATTCTACATTGCATGTGTCTCGTGGAGTAGTATCTTGACCGTATTTCACTATCCATGTTCCATCATATTTTAGTGGTCTCTCAACGAGTTCATAGCATGCTTCATCTATTCAGCATTCATCCAATGGATATTCAGGCCATCGGGGCAATTAAGGTCCAGCAGCCTCAGTTAACTAGAGGTTGTAATGAGTGTGAAGATCTTGGCCACATGAGGAGGCAGTACTAGATTTTTTAAGGGCGCAGCTACATAGTTTCCTCAACTAGTGGTTTCGGCACCAGTCGCTCCACCCCTACCCAAATAGCTAGAGAGGGAGGACGTGCAGCTAGCGATCACCCCAGAGGCGGAGGATAGGTTGGTGGAGCTTCAACTAGTAGTGGATAGGCCCGGTGCTACACTTTTCATGGTATACATAAGACGGTGGCCTTAGTTGAAGTAATTAGAGGTATGGTTTTGGTCTATCATAGGGATGCTTTTATGTTGTTTGATCGGGGATCTACTTATTCTTATGTGCCATCATATTTTTCTCCTTATTAGGATATGTCTTATGGTTCTTCTTATGTTTTTGTTCATGTATCTACCACAGTTGTTGATTCTATTGTAGTAGATCAAATTTATTGGACCTGTGTATTTACCCATTTGGGGTAATAAGACAACGGTTGATATTCGATTCTTAATATGGTGGACTTTGATGTGATCTTGGTTATGGATTAGGTATCTTCATACCATGCTATTTTTGATTGTCATGCTAAGACCATGACGTTGGTTATCCTTACGTTTCCAAGGTTGGAAAGGAGAGGTTCTCTTAGTCGCACTTTTAGCAAACTGATCTTATTTTTGAAGACTCAACATATGGTTGAGAATGGGTGTTTGGTGTATCTAGATTTTATTAGAGATGTTACTGTTGATTCTTCTATCGTTTAGTCAGATCCAGTAGTGAGGGAGTTTTTGGTTGTCTTTCATACAAAGCAGTACGCATGCTACCCAATAGGAATATTGATTTTGGTATTAATTTAATGTTGGACACTGAGCTCTTTTATGTTCCACCTATTGCATGGTTCCAGTTGAGTTGAAGTAATTGAAGGTGTAGTTATAGGAGTTATTGGATAAGGGTTTCATCAGCCAAGAGTTTTACCTTGCGCTATACCTTGGGCTACCCGATTTTGGTATCGGGTTAGTCGGTTTTAATCCGTAATGGTTTTGGTAAGATTTGAGACACTTAGTCTCTTAAGTTTCTTTTAGTTGAAAAAGTCAACCAAATGTTTACTTATGAGCATACGATCTCGGAATTTGATTTTTATTATTCGGATAGCTTTGGGAGGTGATTGGAGATTTAGGAACGTGATCAGAATGTGTTTTTGAGGTCTGGAGTAGATTTAGCCTTGAATTGGCGAAAATAAATTTTTGGCATTTTTTGGTTGATAGTTGAAATTTTGATATTGGGGTTGGAATGGAATTCCGGAAGTTGTATTAGGTCTGTTGTGTCATATGGGATGTGTGTGAAAAATTTCAGGTCATTCAGAAAAGGTTTGATAGACTTTTTTATCGAAAGCGGGATTCGAAATTATTTGGAGTTCTTAGGCTTGAATCAGTGGTTTATTCGATGTTTCAGTGTTGTTTTAGGTATTTTGAAGATTCGTATAAGTTTTTAAGGTGGTATATAACTTTCTCATACTTGTTTTTGAGGACTCGGAGGCATCGGGGTGATTTCGGGTGGCTGAGGGGAGGTTTGGAGTTGGAATTAGCAGTTGAGGTGCTGAACTGTCACAACCCCGGTTCGCCCTCCGTGAAGTATCGTGACGACACCAAGTTCCTACGACTAGGTAAGCCTAAATTACGGATGGTAAACCAATTTGCAGAATTAAACAGCGTTTAAATGTGCTGCTCGACATACACAATATTTAACTCTCAAAACAAATACATGTTTCCAAGACCCGAAAACCCAGAATCTCAAGTAAGGATACTACATAGTGCTCTAACTCAAAAATTGTCTAAAACATGTACAGAAATACAGAAGGGCTAATACTTAAAAGCGAGAATAGAAAGGGACTTCTCGGTCTGCGGACGGGGGAGACATACCTCGAAGTCGCTAGAGCAGTGGCCTCGCCTCAAAGGTGATAAGACTGAGTCAAGGCACCTAGCTCTGCACATGAAAAACATGCGCAGAAAGGGCATGAGTACACCACAGCGGTACTTAGTAAGTGTGAACCCTAACCTCGCTCAGGTAGTGACGAGGAAGGTCAGGTCCCTACTGAGGTTAAATAAAAGAATAAGTTTGACAGTGTAGAACAGAGCAATATAAAGAAGTACAACAGTAAAGGTAAGATAGGATATACGGGACAACAACAACTATATAGAGGCAAAGAAAACACAGAAAGAAATATAGCTCAACACCAATAATAACAATCGGGGATCTTCCAGGATACCGTCCTATAGTCCCAAATATACATATCTAATAGGCCTTTCAGGATACCATCCCGTAGTCCAGCTCATAGTGCACGGGGATCTACCGTAATCCCGTTGCGTAGTCCAAAATATAAATACCCAGTACTGGAGGAATCTACTAGAATCCACATCTATAATCCGAATGTTAATACACAGCAGCAACAGGAGAAATACTGAGAAATGTCAAACTTCATATTAAGGCAAACAAATAGTCTAGCCAAGCATGTTGCACAGAATTCAGGTAAAGTAGTTTGAACGAATGAGGCAATTGAATCACTTAGACATGCTTTCCTAAGCTAACAGCAGGCTTAATAGTGCAAGTAATAAAACAGGAAACAAAAACATACTAGTAATTACTTAATGAAAATCCTGATTTCCAACAATTAGCACAAGTTTGCACTCGCCACCTCATGTACAAGGCATTTAAATTATAATTAACACCAAATCCTAAAGGGAAGGTCCCCCACACGAGGTTAGGCAAGCCACTTACCTCGAACCAGCTCAAATCAATCTGAAACCACGCTCTTGCCACGAGTACTCTGCTCCGAATGGACCAAATATATTCAATTCAATTTCATAATGTAAATAACACTTCAAGTAACTGATTCTACAAAGACATTCTAAGCTAATACGTGAAATTAGGTAAAATAACCAAAATGCTCCTCAGGCCCACGTCTCAAAATCAGGAGAAATTTACATTTTTAGAATCCTCATACTCTCACGAGTCTATGAATAACAAGAACACTGAAATCAGAGTCCAAATGGCCCCTCAAATTCTCATTTTAAAGTCTCTTAATCTCAAGCCCTAGTTCCTCAATATTTGGCTTAGATTCTATGATTTATTAGGTAGATTTAACAATATGATCGAGTTTTAAGTCCAAAATTCTTGCCTCCAACAAGTCCTCCTTGATTCCCTCCTCAATATCTCTGAAAAAGCTTCAAAACCGAGTCAAAAATAGTGGACTTAGGTTAAAACTCGCGAAAATGGCCTTTTAAACATTTTGCCAAGCGATAAAAAATCTTTCTTCATGAATGTGGTCAAAGCCTCGCATTCACGAACCACAAAAATTCAATTGACCAAAACTCTCCTTCGCGAACGCGATGCCTCAGCTTTACCAACCTTCACGAACGTGGTCAGGAATCTTGCGAACGCGACACCTCAGCTTCACCAACCTTCACGAACGCAGTCAGGCGTCTCGCAAACGCGATGCACAAAGTTCCTGGGGTTCCAACTTCCTTCATCGCGAACGCGGTGCGCTGGTGCGAACGCGATGAACGATCTCCCCCTACTTCACGAACGGGGGGAAAACTTCACGATTTCAAAGCATTAACCTCCCCCAGCCCTAACTCTTCTTCGTGAATGCGAGACCCCTCTCCCGAACGCGAATAAGGAAACCAAAACTGGGCTGCTTTAATTTTTCTTCAATTTCTCTAAGTTCTAAAATATCCTGTTGAGCATCCAAAACACACCCGAGGCTCCCGGGACCTCAACCAAACATGCCAACTAATCCTAAAACATCATTCAAACTTGTTCCAATCTTGGGAACGCTAAAAACAATATCAAAACGCCAATTTTTACATCGGATTCAAGCCTAAGAATTCCAAAATCTCTCAATTTACACTTTTGATCAAAAACCCAACCAAACCACATCCGAATGACCTGAGATTTTGCACACACGTCGCAAATGACACAACGGAAGTATTGCAACTCTCATAATTCCATTCCGACCCCTATATCAAAATCTCACCTACCAACCCAAAATTGCCAAAAATCCAATTTTGCCAATTCAAGCCGAAATCAACTCTAGACATCCAAAACTCATTCTAATCACGCTACTAAGCCCGAAATCACCCAACGGAGCTAACAGAACCATCGGAATTCCATTCTGAGGTTATCTTTACACTGGTCCAACTACGGTCAAATTTCCAACACTTGAGCTCTCATTTAGGGACTAAGTGTCCCATAACTCTCCGAAACTCAAAATCGAACACCCCGGCAAATCAAAATAGCAGAAATAAACACGGGAAAGGAAGTTAATAGGGGATCATGCTGTAAATTCTTAAGACGAACGGCCGGGTCATCACATCCTCCTACATTTAAGCATTCGTTGGTCCTAAAATGTGTATAAATACATACGCGAAGTAGTGAAGAGATGAGGGTAACAGATGCACATATCTTGCTCGGTCTCCCAGGTCGCCATCTCGACCGGCTGACCCCGCCACTGAACCTTCACTGATGCAATTTTCTTTGACCTTAGCTTTCTAACCTTCATCTCCAATTTTGCCACTGACTCCTCAATATAATAGATTCTTCTCCATATGGACTAAACTGAAATCTAAAACGTGCAACGGATCACCGTGATACCTCCGGAGAATCAAAACATGAAATATTGGTTGAACTCCTGCCAATCTAGGAGGTAAGGCAAGCTCATAAGCAACCTCCCCAGCCCGCCTCTATATTTTAAATAGGCCAATAAACCTCGGACTCAACTTCCCTTTCTTCCCAAATCTCATAACGCCCTGCATAGGCGAAACCCAAAGCAGAACCCGCTCTCCAACCATATAGGAAACATCACGAACCTTCCGGTCCATATAGCACTTCTATCTGGACTGGGCTATGCGGAGTCTATCCTAGATCACCTTAACATTCTCCAAAGCATCCTGGACTAAGTCTGTGCCTAATAATCTAGCCTCACCCGGCTCGAACCAACCCACCGTAGATCTATCCCGCCGACCATATAGAGCCTTATACGGTATGAATGCAGGACTGATAACTGTTGTTGTATGCAAACTCCACCAATGGCAAGAACTGATCCCAAGACCCTCCAAACTTGATCACACAGGCACAGAGCATATCCTCAAGAATCTGAATGTTGCACTCAAACTGTCCGTCCGTCTGAGGGTGAAATGTTGTACTCAACTCCACCTGAGTACCCAACTCATGCTAAATGGACCTCTAGAACAATTATATGAACTGAGTACCTCTATCAGAAATGATGGAAACTGGAATACCATGCAGACGAACAATCTCCCAGATATAGATCTCTGCCAACTTCTCTGAAGAAGAAGTAGTGCACATAGGAATAAAATGAGCGGACTTGGTCAGCCGATCCACAATCACCCAAATAGCATCGAACTTTCTCAAAGTCCGCGAGACCCAACTACAATGTCCATTGTTATCCGCTCCCACTTCCACTCCGGAATCTCTATATGCTGAAGCAACCCACCCAGTCTCTGGTGCTCATACTTCACCTGCTGACAGTTGAGGCACCGAACTACAAACACAACTATATCTTCTTCATCCGCCTCCACCAATAGTGCTGCCTCAAATACTGGTACATCTTCGCGGCACTCAGATGGATGTAATACCACGAGCTGTGGGTCTCCTCTAGAATTAACTCTAAAGCCCATCAACATTGGGTACATAGACCCGACCCTACATCCTTAATACGCCATCCTCGCCAATGGTCACATCTCTGGCGTCACCATGCTGAACCTTGTCCTTGAGGAAAAGAAAATGAGGGTCATCATATTAAGGCTCCCTGATACAATCAAATAAGGAAGACCGAAAAACCACGCAAGCTAGAACCTGACTAGGTTCCGAAAGATCCAATCTCACAAACTGCCTAGCTAAGGTCTAAACATCCATCGCCATAGGTCTCTCCGATGCTGGTAAATAAGCCAAACTCCCGAAACTCTCTGGCCGACTACTCAAAGCATCAGCCACCACATTGGCCTTGCCCAAGTGATATAGAATAGTGTATCATAGTCCTTAAACAACTCTAACCACCTTCTCTGATGCAAATTTACATCCTTTTGTGTTGAAAAGGTGCTGCAAGCTCTGATTGTCAATATAAATCTCATAAGGGACACCATATAAATAATGGCGCCAAATCTACAGAGCGTGAACAATGGTAGCTAACTCATGGTCGTGGACCGGGTAATTCTTCTCATGCACATTCAACTGTCTGGACGCATAAGAAATAACTCTATCGTTCTACATCAAAACCGCTCCAAGGCCAATCCTTGAGGCATCATACTAGATAGTGTAAGACCCTGAACCTGTAGGCAATATCAAAACTAGGGTCGTACTCAAAGCTGTCCTGAGCTTATGAAAGCTTGTCTCACCCTCTTTCGTCCACTGGAACGAAGCACCTTCTCGGTCAGTCTGGTCATAGGGGCTACTATCGATGAAAACCCCTTCCACAAAACGATGGTAGTAACCTGCCAAATGAAGAAAACTGTGGATCTTTTTAGCTGAGGATGGTCTGGGGAAACTCCGCACTGACTCTACCTTCATCAGATCCACCTGAATACCATCACTCGATACTATGTGGCCTATGAATGCCACATAATCTTACCAAAACTCACATTTTGAGAACTTTCCATATAACTTCTTTTCCCTCAAAGTCTGAATCACTGTCATCACGTGCTTCTCATGATCTTCCCGACTTCGAAAACACAAGAATGTCATCAATAAAGACAATAACAAAAGAATCATAATATGGGAGGAATACACTGTGCATCAAATGTAGAAAGGCTGCTGGGGTATTGGTCAGCCTAAATGACATAACAAGGAACTCGTAATTACCATACCAAGTCTTGAAAGTTGTCTTCGAGATATTTGGCTCCTGAATCTTCAACTGATGGTAACCTGAGCACAAGTCAATCTTAGGAAACACCCGTTCGCCTTGAAGTTGTTCAAATAGATCATCAATACGAGGCAAAAGATAATGGTTCTTCACTGTAACATTGTTCAACTGGCGATAATCAATACACAAAAGCATAGAACCATCCTTTTTCTTCACAAACAAGATAGGAGCACCCATAGGTGATACATTGATTCGAATAAAGCCCTTATCAAGCAATTCCTGTAACTGATCCTTCAACTTCATCAACTTAGGGGGAGCCATACGATACCGAGGAATAGAAATAGGTTGAGTGCCTCACAATAGATCAATGCCAAAATCAACATCTCTATCAGGCGGCATGCCTAGAAGATCGGCTGGAAATACATCGGAAAAATCCCGTACTACTGAAACTAAATCAACTGAAGGGGTATCAATACTGATGTCTCTCACATAGGCCAAATACGCGTCACACCCCTTCTCAACCATATACTGAGCTTTAAGAAAAGAAATAAATCTACTAGGAGTGTGATCTAAAGTACCCCTCAACTCAATATATGACACACCTAGCATAGCCAGCATCACGGCCTTCACGTGAAAATCAAGAATAGCATAATGTGGTGACAAGTAGTCCATGCCCAAGATAATATCAAAATCTACTATGTTGAGTAACAATAGATCATCTCTGGTCTTAAAACCACTAAGATCAACCAAACACGACTGATAAACGCGGTCCACAACAAGAGAATCTCCCACAAGAGTAGAAACATAAACAGGGGAACTCAAAGAATCCTGAGTTACACCCAAATACGGAGAAAAATAAGAAGACACATAAGAGTAAGTAAAGCCTGGATCGAATAGAACCGATGCATCTTTGTGACGAACTAGTATAACACCTGTGATGACAGAATTAGAGGAAATAACCTCTTTAAGAGCAATAAGGGCATAGTATCGGGCCTAGCCTCCCCCTTTAGGGTGACCTCTACCTCCCCGACCTCCACCTCTAGCTGGCTAAGTAGGTGAGGTAGCAACTGGAGCTGTAACCATAGCTTGAGAACTCTGCGGGGCACATTGTAGCTGACAAGTCTGTGGAGGTGCATCCCCTCCCAAGACTGGTTCAATCCCTCACCATGTGGTATGTGTCACCAGACTCAAAATAAGATGTGGGAGGACATGGTGGCTGTGACTGGCTCGGGCTAGGTCTGTTGGACTAACCTCTGAAAGTACCCTACACAGGAGGCACGCCAGAAATCGGAGGTGCATAATAAGGCTCCTGAGGCCTAGGAGGAGCTGGAGCACTACTGGCTGCTGGAAGAACTAAATAAACAGGGCGACTAATATAACCTATACCATGACGACCTGCTGCTGGGGCATGAGCACCAGAGAAATGGCCCGACTCTTGAGACCTCTTGGCCTCCCTATCCTCTCTCTCCCTAGCATGCATACTGATCATAGGCTAAATTGTATAGTTTGGCCTATGTTTGGGCTCTAACTTAAGAATGCTTTATTATTGTAAGTGTGTAAATAATGCAAAAATTGACTTTAATAGTGACTTTTGTGTTTCACAGGAGTGCAATAATCAAATGAGGACTTATGATGGTGATCCGAGCAAAAATTGGAGTTAATGGATGAAAAAGGGAAAGAAGCTCATTTTGGTAGTGGAAAACCCTACTAGCGCGGGCATTAGCGTGGCCTTAGCGCGCTCGCGCTTGTCCAGCAGTCAGAAACAGAACATAACTCCACTAGCGCAGACAGTAGCGCGACCTTAGTGCGTCCGTGCTAGTCTAGATGTGGAAAAGGTGTTTTAAAAAGGGCATTTTTGAAAGTCCAAGCAAATCCACACAAACTATAAAAGCTTTACCATGTCTAACAGAAAAGGGGAGTTCGAGTTTTTGAGAAGAAGCAAGAGAGGAAAGGAGAAACTTGGAAAACAATTTCTTATCTCTCTAATTTATTCATCTATCAATGACTATGATTTCTTTTGTAGTTTTCATCATTTTATGAGTAGATAAATATTTTAATCTAAGGTTTTGGTTAAACCCGTTGGGGATGACTTGGTTGTTATATTAATATAGTTTTGAATTGGTTGTTAATCTCTATTTGTTCAATTACATTTTGTTTGTGGTTAATTGAAAGGATCCTCAATTATCTGTTCCTATTTATTATGTATCTACTTGAGAGAGAGTGCATATTTAGGTAGTTGTTTGAACAACATCACTGCCGGAGTATAGAAGAGAGTCATAAGCGAGGGTTTAGAGGTTGGATTAGAGATAACGATACCTCGGGTGCAATCTTAGTGAACTATAATGTGAATCTAGCTAGTGTAGCTTGAGAGAGTGCGTCTAGTAAATTATCATAATTACTTGAGAGAGATTTATGATAGCTGGAGAGTTCATGATTGATTGAGGCAACTAAGTCAGAGCTATGAGAAATATATAACCAAGGAAATCAACAACGGGGGAAACCATTACCTTAGACCTTATTCCAGTTGTTTACACATCGAGCATAGTTAATTTTTAGTTATTTATTTATTTTCAGTTTTAGTTGTTAGAAATACCATATACTATTATTTACAATGTTTGGGGAAGTTGATTATATAGAATTTAGTAAGTTTAATGAAAGTAATTGATAGGTTAATTCCCTGTGGTTCGACTCTGGGCATAAATACTCAGATTATATTTGCAACGTTTGTATGTCTTTTTATAGGGCATAGTTTGGCGTTATCAAATTTTGGCGTCGTTGCCGGGGAATTAACGGTGTTATTAATTACAATTGAAAGAAGTACAAAAATTCTTAGTGTAGTCAGTTTTCTCTATACCCAATCTTTTCATTGAAATTCTCACATTTGAACTCTTGTGAAATTCAGGTGTATGCCTAGAAATTCTTCAAGGACTGGAGAACTTCTAGAAGGACTCTTAGACCCCGAGAAAACATTCAGAGCATCGAACCGTGCCAACAAGAGAATCCAACAAGTACAACAACCACACCAGCTCGAATTTGACATGGGTGACGTAGAAAACGTCATTGGAAATGTTGGGGATCCGCCAGCAAACCCCCACGTTAGAGTAGTGGCACCTCTTGTGCTCGAAGCTGCACTTTATGACTGGTCACAGCCCACAGTTGATAACCTGGCTACTACCATCGTTGTGCCCGCAATTCAAGCGGGGACCTTCCAGATAACCAATAATATGCTATATCTTCTGCAGAATAAAGGATTGTTCTCCGGATCACACATTGAAGGCACACAACAACACTTGAAAAATTTTCTGTCAATTTGTGTGACCCAAAGGCAGCCAAATGTGACCCCGAAAGCTATCAAGCTGTTACTGTTCCATTCTCTATGACCGGGGAAGCTCAGACTTGGCTAATTTCGCTCCCACTCAATTCCATGGTCACCTGGGAGGAATTAGTCAAGCAGTTCCTAAATAAGTTCTATCCGCCCAACAAGACTGCAAGGTAGATTAATGAAATATTGTAGTATAAGCAGCAACCGACTGAGTCCTTGCAAGAAACTTGGGAAAGATTAAAGGGATGCTACTGAAGTGTCCTCACCATGGCATTCCAGACCAGATGCTCGGACATAGATTCTACATGGGGCTAGCTGACAATTTAAAAGCACATGTGGATGTTTCAGCTGGAGGTGCATTTTTGAGTAAGACATTCACCGAGTGCAAAGTACTTCTTCACAAGATGTCTTAGAATTCAGAGTGGATGACTAGAGGTACAACACTGGCACCCATAGTGCATTCAGTTCCTCTTGACCCAAATAATTCGCATGCAGAAAACATGGCCACACTCATGACTCAGATGAGCATATTGACAAAGAAGATTGATGAGATAGGTAGAAAACAGGTGCACATTGTTGACACAACAAATGGAGGACTGTGTACACCTTGTATTAATCAGGGTTATTTGTGTTCATGGAGTGGAGAAGGTGAAAATCAAGGAGCAAGAGAAGATATGAATTATGTCAACAACTTTGGGGGCTTCTCGAAGCTGGAAAGTAGTGAAGCATACCCCGTTCGATCTTGATATACCCATGGTATGGAGAATACAGTATCACTCATCTAGAAATCCCAAGGCATCCTCTGATGCTAACCCACTGAATACAGGAAGATCATACTTCTTGAACCTCTCAAGTCTCCGCTACTCATCCTCTGAAGTCGATTCCCTATCCTCAGGATGGCCTATGGCTACAGGCTCAAAGGAATAATCTCAAGGATCTGATCAACATGCACTTCCTGCTTATGAGTGCAGGCGGCGGGAGTCTGTTCTCCTCCCCTGGCTTGGGATGTAGCTGCAGCAAGGGGAAGCAACCCTGCCTAAGCCGAAGTGGTGTACATGCTCATGAATTGTGCTAGAGTCTCCTAAATTGCTGGCGTGGTAGTAGCAGTAGATGTGTCAGGTGCCTGGACTCCGATCGGCACTGCTGGTGGCTCCTCGATGACAGCTCGCGCAGGTGCTCTGGCTGCACCGCGTGCGCGTGCGCGTCCGCGACCTCTACCCTGGCCCCGGCCTCTGATGGCGGCAGTAAGGGACTGATCATCTCGGGTAGCACGTGTTTTCACTATCTGTGAGAGAATAGAAGACAGAAGTTTAGAATTGTGACATCATATTTCGCACAACAAGGAAATCAAATGAAGTGGAATGTTCCAAAGAGTTACATAGCCTCTCGTAGATAAGTACAGACGTCTTCGTACCGATCAACTACTCTAATAAACCAGCTTGTGATCTATGGCTTCTATGAACCTAGAGCTATGATACCAACTTTTCACGACCCCGATTCACCCTTCGTGAACCATTGTGATGGCACATAGTTCCTACGACTAGGTAAGCCTAAATTGAGAAAATAAATTAATTTGCGGAAATAAACAATTTAAAACAAAAATAAAGAAATAAAAAGCATTTAAGAGTTCCACTCGGCATACATAATATTTAACTCTCAAAACCAATACATGTTTCCAAGACCCGGAAACCCACGAATCACAAGCTAAGGATACTACATAGTGCTTTAACTCCAGAATAGTCTAAAACAAGTATAGAAATACAGAAGGGCTAATACATAAAAGCGAGAATAGAAAGAGACTCCTCGTTCCGCGGATGCGACAGATATACTCGAAGTCACTAGAGCAGTTGCCTCGCCGCAAAGGTGATAGGATTGAGTCGTGGTACCTGGAACTGCACATGAAAAACATGCGTAGAAAAGGTAAAGCATCAACAGGAGAATTACTCAGAAATGTTAAACATCATATTAAGGCAAACAAATAGTCTGGCCTAGCATGCTGATCATAATTTAGGTAACGCAGTTTTGAACAAATAAGGAAAATGAATCACTTAATCATGCTTTCCTAAGCTAACAAAAGACTTAATAGTGCAAGTAATAAAACAGGAAAGAAAAACATACTAGTAATTACTGAATGAAAATCCGGATTTCCAATAATTAGCACAAGTACACGCTCGTCACCTCACATAAAAGGCATTTCAATTATCAATAATACCAAATCCTAAGGGGAAGGTCCCCACACAAGGTTAGGCAAGCCACTTACCTCGAACCAACTCAAATCAACCTGAAACCACGCTCTTGCCACGAGTACTCGACTCCGAATGGTCCAAATATATTCAATTCAATTTCATAATGTAAATAACACTTCAAGTAACTGATTCTACAAAGATATTCTAAGCTAATACGCGAAATTAGGTAAAATGACCAAAATGCCCCTCAGGCTCGCGTCTTGAAATCGGGCAAAATTTATATTTTCGGAATCCTCATACTCTCACGAGTCTGTGCATAACAAGAACACTGAACTCGAAGTCCAAATGGCCCCTCCAATTATCATTTTAAAGTCTCTTAATCTCAAGCACTAATTCCTCATTTTTTGGCTTAGATTCCATAATTTATTAGGTAGATTTCAAAATAGGATCGAGTTTTAAGTAAAAAAATTCTTACCTCCAACAAGTCCTCCTTGCTTCCCTCCTCAATATCTCTTAAAAAGCTTCAGAACCGAGTCAAAAATGGTGGACTTAGGCCAAAACTCGCGAAAATGGCTTTTAAACATTCTATTGAGCAATCAGAAATCCTTCTTCGCGAACGTGGTCAAAGCCTCGCGTTCGCGAAGCACAAAAATTTCATTGACCAAAAATCTCCTTCACGAACGTGGTCGCAGTATCACACGCGATGCCTGAGCTTCACCAACATTCGCGAGCAAAGTCGGGCATCTCGCAAACGCGATGCACAAAGTTTCGGGGTCCCAGCTTCCTTTATCTTGAATGTGGTGCGCTGGTCGCGAACGTGATGCATGACCTCCTCCTCCTTTGCGAAAGCGGGAAAAACTTCACGAATGTGAAGCATTAACTTCACCCAGCCCCAGCTCCTCTTCGCAAATACGAGACCCTACTCGCGAACACGAAGAAGGAAACAAGAATTGGGCTACTGCAATTTTTCTGCAATTTCTCTAAATTCCAAATGTCCCGTTGAGCATCCGAAACACACTCGAGGCCCCTGGGATCTCAACAAACATGCCAACCAATCCTAAAACATCATTCAAACTTTTTCCAATCTTCGAAACGTTCAAAACAACATCAAAATACCAATTTTTACACAGGATTCAAGCCTAAGAATTCCAAAAACTCTCAATTTACGCTTTTTATCAAAAACCTTTACCAAACCATATCTGAATGACCTGAAAATTTTACACACACATCCCAAATGACACAAAGGAACTACTGCAACTGTCGGAAATTCTATTCCGACCCCTATATCAAAATCTTACCTACCAACCAAAAATTGCCAAAAATCCAATTTCGCCAATTCAAACCTAAATCTACTCCAGACCTGGAAAACCCATTCTGATCACGCTGCTAAGCCCGAAATCACCCAACGGAGCTAATGGAACCATAGGAATTCCATTCCGAAGTTGTCAACACACTGTTCTGACTATGATCAATTTTTCAACATTTAAGATCTCAAAACCGAATACGCTGACAAATCAAAATAGCAGAAATAAACATGGGGAAGGTAGTTAAAAGGGGATAAATTCTTAAGACGACCGGCCAGGTCGTCACATGAAGCTCCTATCATAATCACACCTGTGGCTTGGGGACTGCAGGTACGGGCCCGCAGAAGCAAGAAAGGGAACACATATGCGAAATGAATGACTGGCGCCGCAGATGTAGAATTTTAGGTGCACCTGCGATGGCGTAGGTGCGGGATTTTGATCGTAAGTGCGGTCTCTAGGCGGATAAGTAGAATCCACAGATGTGCACCTGGGACCGCAAGTGCGTGTTTGCAGGTGCGAGATTTTGACTGCACAAGCGGTTTAGCTGGGACAGAACATATAAATTTGGCACTTCACGATTTTGAGTGTTTTTTCATCATTTTTTTATTCGGGAGAGAGCTTGGGGGAGCAAATTGAAGAGGAAATTCGTGAAAGTTTTGTAGAGATAAGGTTTTTGGACCCTAAACTTGTTTCTATGGTGGTTTTTTACTGATTAAACTTGAAATTTATGGAATTTAGTAGCTATAATTGGGGGTTTAAGGCTTGGGAATTTGGAGACCTAAATTTAGTGATTTGAGGGTCCATTTGTGGTTGGATTTTAGTATATTTTGTATGTACAAACTCGTAGGAGGATAAGGATTCTATTGATGTAATTTTTATCGGATACCGAGACGTGGGCCCGGGGTCGGGTTTGGTCAATTTCGGGATTTATGAAGTTATTTGATTAATTTCGTATGATTTTCACTCCTTTAGCGTATATTGATGGTTATAAAATGATTTTGGTTAGATTCGAGACATTTTGAGGCCGAATCGAAAGGAAGGGCACCACGGGCTAGAGTTGGGCAAGGCTTGAGGTAAGTAATGCGTCCAATCTTGGTTTTGAGGGTTCGAAACCTTGAATTATGTGTTCTATGATTATTATAAAGGTGATTCAATGCCATGTGAAGGTCGTAGGGCGTGTACCATGAGAAAGGCAACCTGAATCATTCTAGAGCATCGTTTAGTGGTTCTTCCTTATCGATATTGGTGTTGTAATTATGTGATTTAGTTGATGACCTGTGAATCATGTTGATTATAATGTTAAGGCTTCATGCCAATATTATTGAGACCCAAGAGGTCGTTTCTTGCTGTCATATCATTTGTTTGGTTGATATTCTGTACTCAGTCCTATTCATGCATATTATATCATGTCTCAGTCTCGGTTATTGCTACTTGACACATCATATTATTGTCCAGGCTAGTATAATGATATTTTTAGCCCGTGTGTGAGAGAATGGTGAGTTATGACTGAGTGAGGCCGAGATCCTGATATTGAGTGGCAGTATGGGATAGGACTGCACGTCGTAGTGAGATATTGAACAAGTTTTCGTTGATTTTGTTATAGTGCTTGGGCTAATGAGAGAAGCCCCTCCGGAGTCTTTACACCCCCAGTGAGCGGAATTGATGATATTGAGTGATGGATATTTTCTGGACATGGATCTTTTCCAAAGTATTATACAGAGAGATGGATCTTCTCCGTGAGGCTGGATTGGCCTATTTCCTTGGTACTCGATGACTGCGGTCAATGATATATATTCTGGGATGGATCTTTCCTGGGCTGGATGGCCATATACAGTACTGAGTGGTTGAGCACTTATGAGTGGAGGTTCATAAAACATAGATCATGCTAGTTGTGCATTGTTATATATATAAAATCTCTAAGTTTTGAACTTCGTACTCTTTAGTTGCATTTAAATAATGTCGAGCTTTACTTGAACTGTAAGCATGTCTACTTTCCTGTTCAGTTATATGTTATTACCTGTTGAGGTTTGGTCCATCACTACCTGTCATTCCATAGGTTAGACTTATTGCTGCTATTATTATTATTATTATTATTATTATTATTATTATTATTATTATTATTATTATTACTATTATTATTGTTGTTGTTGTTGTTATTATTCTTATTATTATTATTATTATTATTATTATTATTGTTATTATTATTATTGTTGTTATTGTTGTTGCTGTTGTTGCTGTTGTTGTTGTTGTTATTGTTGTTGATGTTGTTGGTGTTATTGTTATTGTTATTCTTATTATTATTATTAGTGGATCAGGTTGCATCGGTAATTGAATTTAGTACCGTCCCTCCGGAGTATGGTGATTACTCATGTTAATTTGGGCTTCGTAAGCGTAGGATACTCAGATTTGTATTGATTTAGACGCTCAGTATGTGTTGATTATATGAATTCAGGCAGAAAATTGGTATTGGGTTGTGAACATACATTGGCAACTTAGACTCATGAAGTGACCCTTATAATTATTATACTGTTGATGGCCTCATATCCTGATTGTGAAAGGTTGAGATACCTAATATTGTATGTTATCTCCCGTTTGAGAAGCATGTTTGTATATCAATGTTATTGTGCTTTTATTGGTAGACTTAATTTATGATATCATGCTTATTTTGATATTTCGTTATGCCTCTAGTGGTTACTGAAATAATAGTAGGTCCGACAATTGACCTCTCCCCACTATCTCTTCTAGGTTATACTTGATTTTNGCCAAACAAGTTAAACAATATCTCATTTTCCCCTTTCAACATCATTTAATCATATCAATGATAGTAGGTCCGACAATTGACCTCTCCCCACTATCTCTTCTAGGTTATACTTGATTTTTATAGAGTACTATATCTTGAACTCATACTACACTTTTGCATATTTGTATGCAGGTTCTGAGGCTAGTTTTTGTGGAATACACCCACTGGGGTGAACGTACTACTAGGAGACTTTGTGGTAAGCTACTTACTCGATTCGATCCGCAATACATGAAGTCCTCCCTTCCCTGCCCTTTATATCTATCTTTGTATTTGTCATCTTTAGATAGACATTGAATTCAGTTGAGATCTTGTACACTTGTTAGATATTTGTGACTAGTTGTACACCCGTGTTTTGGGAGTTATGATGTCATGCCCCAAAATTCGAGGAGTGCGACCAGCGCTCAACTGAGTAAACCCGACCGAGCAAGCCTGTTAGGTCTCATTCTACCCAAATTAATTCATGAATAAATCGGAGATGGACTCCATTAATCAAATTCTATAAACATATCATTAACGATTTCCATCTCATTTTCATTAGTAACTTCATTCACCATTTTAAAGGTATTACAAGTTTTATACATCATTGCCAAACATCAATATTTCTATTTTAAATCCCAATACCCGACATTACACACAACCTATCTAAGGAGCCTCTAAATACATCTGAAGAATAATATGGAAATGCCGGCAACAAGGCTCCGGCTATACCTACACAAATACCAAAATAAGACTCTGGGAAAAAAAGCGACATGAGCCACGCAGGGACTGGAGAGGAAATGGGCTCACCAATACAGCTGACGGAAAGTGGAGGAGGTGCTACTGTCGGTGGAATGGAGTACCTGCTATAGAATCACCTACAATCATAAAAAAAATGTAGCGCCCCCGGCAAAAGGGACATCAGTATATTTGAATTGTACTGGTATGTATGAACAAACATTATCCCAAGTAAAAACCAATCAATATACAGATAACGAACAATAACAAAATCAACAATCAATGCACATAAAAGGAACAACCAAGGCCAAACAAGTTAAACAATATCTCATTTTCCCCTTTCAACATCATTTAATCATATTAATGATAGTAGGTCCGACAATTGACCTCTCCCCACTATCTCTTCTAGGTTATACTTGATTTTTATAGAGTACTATATCTTGAACTCATACTACACTTTTGCATATTTGTATGCAGGTTCTGAGGCAAGTTTTTTGTGGAATACACCCACTGGGGTGAAAGTACTACTAGGAGACTTTGTGGTGAGTTACTTACTCGATTCGTTCCGCAATACATGAAGTCCTCCCTTCCCTGCCCTTTATATCTATCTTTGTATTTGTCATCTTTAGATAGACATTGAATTCAGTTGAGATCTTGTACACTTGTTAGATATTTGTGACTAGTTGTACACACGAGTTTTGGGAGTTATGATGTCATGCCCCAAAATTCGAGGAGTGCGACCGGCGCTCAACTGAGTAAACCCGACCGAGCAAGCCTGTTAGGTCTCATTCTACCCAAACTAATTCATGAATAAATCGGAGATGGACTCCATTAATCAAATTCTTTAAACATATCATTAACGATTTCCATCTCATTTTCACTAATAACTTCATTCACCATTTTAAAGGTATTACAAGTTTTATACATCATTGCCAAACATCAATATTTTTATTTTAAATCCCAATACCCGACACTACACACAACCTATCTAAGGAGCCTCTAAATACATCTGAAGAATAATATGTAAATGCCGGTAACAAGGCTCCGGCTATACCTACACAAATACCAAAATAAGACTCCGGGAAAAAAAGCGACATGAGCCATGCAGGGACCGGAGAGGAAAGGGGCTCACCAATACAGCTGACGGAAAGTGGAGGAGGTGCTATTGTCGGTGGAATGGAGTACCTGCTATAGAATCACCTACAATCATAAAAAAATGTAGCGCCCCCGGCAAAAGGGACATCAGTACATTTGAATTGTACTGGTATGTATGAACAAACATTATCCCAAGTAAAAATCAATCAATATACAGATAACGAACAATAACAGAATCAACAATCAATGCACATGAAAGGAACAACCAAGGCCAAACAAGTTAAACAATATCTCATTTTCCCCTTTCAACATCATTTAATCATATGAATGATAGTAGGTCCGACAATTGACCTCTCCCCACTATCTCTTCTAGGTTATACTTGATTTTTATAGAGTACTATATCTTGAACTCATACTACACTTTTGCATATTTGTATGCAGGTTCTGAGGCAAGTTTTTGTGGAATACACCTACTGGGGTGAAAGCACTACTAGGAGACTTTGTGGTGAGCTACTTACTCGATTCGATCCGCAATACATGAAGTCCTCCCTTCCCTGCCCTTTATATCTATCTTTGTATTTGTCATCTTTAGATAGACATTGAATTCAGTTGAGATCTTGTACACTTGTTAGATATTTGTGACTAGTTGTACACCCGTGTTTTGGGAGTTATGATGTCATGCCCCAAAATTTGAGGAGTGCGACCGGCGCTCAACTGAGTAAACCCGACTGAGCAAGCCTAAACAGGTCTCATTCTCCCCAAACTAATTAATGAATAAATCGGAGATGGACTCCATTAATCAAATTCTATAAACATATCATTAACGATTTCCATTTCATTTTCATTAGTAACTTCATTCACCATTTTAAAGGTATTACAAGTTTTATACATCATTTCCAAACATCAATATTTCTATTTTAAATCCCAATACCCGACACTACACACAACCTATCTAAGGAGCCTCTTAATACATCTAAAGAATAACATGGAAATGCCGGCAACAAGGCTCCAGCTATACCTACACAAATACCAAAATAAGACTCCGGGAAAAAAGGTGACACGAGCCACGCAGGGACCGGAGAGGAAAGGGACTCACCAATACAGCTGACGGAAAGTGGAGGAGGTGCTATTGTCGGTGGAATGGAGTACCTGCTATAGAATCACCTACAATCATAAAAAAATGTAGCGCCCCCGGCAAAAGGGACATCAGTACATTTGAATTGTACTAGTATGTATGAACAAACATTATCCCAAGTAAAAATCAATCAATATACAGATAACGAACAATAACAGAATCAACAATCAATGCACATGAAAGGAACAACCAAGGCCAAACAAGTTAAACAATATCTCATTTTCCCCTTTCAACATCATTTAATCATATGAATGATAGTAGGTCCGACAATTGACCTCTCCCCACTATCTCTACTAGGTTATACTTGATTTTTATAGAGTACTATATCTTGAACTCATACTACACTTTTGCATATTTGTATGCAGGTTCTGAGGCAAGTTTTTGTGGAATACACCCACTGGGGTGAAAGTACTACTAGGACACTTTGTGGTGAGCTACTTACTCGATTCGATCCGCAATACATGAAGTCCTCCCTTCCCTGCCCTTTATATCTATCTTTGTATTTGTCATCTTTAGATAGACATTGAATTCAGTTGAGATCTTGTACACTTGTTAGATATTTGTGACTAGTTGTACACCCGTGTTTTGGGAGTTATGATGTCATGCCCCAAAATTCGAGGAGTGCGACCGGCGCTCAACTGAGTAAACCCGACCGAGCAAGCCTGTTAGGTCTCATTCTACCCAAACTAATTCATGAATAAATCGGAGATGGACTCCATTAATCAAATTCTATAAACATATCATTAACGATTTCCATTTCATTTTCATTAGTAACTTCATTCACCATTTTAAAGGTATTACAAGTTTTATACATCATTTCCAAACATCAATATTTGTATTTTAAATCCCAATACCCGACACTACACACAACCTATCTAAGGAGCCTCTAAATACATCTAAAGAATAATATGGAAATGCCGGCAACAAGGCTCCGGCTATACCTACATAAATACCAAAATAAGACTCCGGGAAAAAAAGCAACACGAGCCACGCAGGGACCGGAGAGGAAAGGGACTCACCAATACAGCTGACGGAAAGTGGAGGAGGTGTTATTGTCGGTGGAATGGAGTACCTGCTATAGAATCACCTACAATCATAAAAAAAATGTAGCGCCCCCGGCAAAAGGGACATCAGTACATTTGAATTGTACTGGTATGTATGAACAAACATTATCCCAAGTAAAAATCAATCAATATACAGATAACGAACAATAACAGAATCAACAATCAATGCACATGAAAGGAACAACCAAGGCCAAACAAGTTAAACAATATCACATTTTCCCCTTTCAACATCATTTAATCATATCAATGATAGTAGGTCCGATAATTGACCTCTCCCCACTGTCTCTTCTAGGTTATACTTGATTTTTATAGAGTACTATATCTTGAACTCATACTACACTTTTGCATATTTGTATGCAGGTTCTGAGGAAAGTTTTTGTGGAATACACCCACTGGGGTGAAAGTACTACTAAGAGACTTTGTGGTGAGCTACTTACTCGATTCGATCTGCAATAGATGAAGTCCTCCCTTCCCTGCCCTTTATATCTATCTTTCTATTTGTCATCTTTAGATAGACATTGAATTCAGTTGAGATCTTGTACACTTGTTAGATATTTGTGACTAGTTGTACACCCGAGTTTTGGGAGTTATGATGTCATTCCCCAAAATTCGAGGAGTGCGACCGGTGCTCAACTGAGTAAACCCGACCGAGCAAGCCTATTAGGTCTCATTCTACCCAAACTAATTCATGATTAAATCGGAGATGGACTCCATTAATCAAATTCTATAAACATATCATTAATGATTTCCATTTCATTTTCATTAGTAACTTCATTCACCATTTTAAAGGTATTACAAGTTTTATACATCCTTGCCAAACATCAATATTTCTATTTTAAATCCCAATACCCGACACTACACACAACCTATCTAAGGAGCCTCTAAATACATCTGAAGAATAATATGGAAATGCCGGTAATAAGGCTCCGGCTATACCTACACAAATACCAAAGTAAGACTCCGGGAAAAAAAATGACATGAGCCACGCGGGGACCGGAGAGGAAAGGGACTCACCAATACAGCTGACGGAAAGTGGAGGAGGTGCTATTGTCGGTGGAATGGAG
>MU670262.1:86298-109987 GCA_026770625.1 Nicotiana glauca | reverse complement strand
GCCCGATCCATATAAGTATCGCTGCGGCGTGCAGCCCGATCCATAATATAAACCCTCACATCCAGGCCCTCGGCCACACTCAATGTTTCCTCACATCTGGCCCCCGTCCACACTCAGTCAGAATATCCTCACAAGCCCCTCGGGCATTAGTAAAACAGTAGTTCCCAGCCCAAATTATCATTTAAAATATCATTTAAGATTCAAATCTGAGTAGAAGTGGTTGAGTTGTAAAATAGGGGAGGAACAATATGACTGAGTTCAAGTAATAAGTCAAAACAGTGAGGAAACAGTGATAATAATCCCCGAAGGATTTAAATAGTTGGCCCGAAGCCCAAATATGGCAATCAGCCCAAAACACGATGATAACAAGTAAGTTTCAGTCAAATACACAGTAAACTCATCAATCGAGACGGACCATGTCACAATCCCCAACGGTGCTCTACCCAACGCCTACTATCCGGCGTGCAAGTCACCTCAATATAGCACTACGATGTGCAATCCGGGGTTTCAAACCCTCAGAATATCATTTACAATCATTACTCACCTCGAACCGGCGAAATCTCTAGCTCGCGACGCCTTTGCCCCTCAATTCGGACTCCACGCGCGTCGAATCTATCCAAAATCAGAGCGAATACATCAAAATATGCCAATGGGACAATACCCAATCGAAAACAATCGAAAAATAGCAAAAATCTCGAAATTTGCAAAACCCGAGCCCACTTTTCGAAAAATCAGAAAATTAACATCATCGAATTCCTTAACTCGCCACGAGTCTATACATACCAAAAACTCTCAATTCGGACCACAAATGGCCCCTCAAATTCCAATTTAAAATCTTAAAACCCCAAGCCCCAGTTTCTTCCAATTTAGCCAAATTCTCAAGAATTTCAAGGAAAATTCCACAATATAATCGTGTTTTTAACTCATAAAACTTACCTCCAGTCAAACTCCTTCGAATCCCTCTTCAAATGCTCCCAAGTAGCTCCCAAAATGCTCAAAAATGGTGGAAAATGGGTTTGGGTTCGCGGATGAAATGTTATTTTAAAACCCTTCTGCCCAGGCCTCATTTTCACTTCTGCGATACATTTACCGCTTCTGCGGTTCTTTTCCCGCTTCTGCGGAATTACACAACTGCCTCCAGGTCCGCTTCTGCGGTCCATAACCGCTTCTGCGGACGCCGCATATGCGGACAACTATCCGCTTCTGCGGAAGTCCTCTCATGACCAAACTTTCGCACCTGCGACACCCTCACCGCATTTGCGAAGCGGCCTCTGCGGCCCTTTTTCCGCAGATGCGGAAATACCAGATACTAGCCCATCAGCTATCTCACAAATCCAAAATCCATCCCGATAGCCATCCGAAATCACCCCGAGGCCCCCGGAACCTCAGCCAAAAGTGCCAACCCATCCTAAAACATCATTCAAACTTTGCTCAAATCATCAAAACACCACAAATAACACCAAAACCATCAAATTACATCGGATTCAAGCATAAGTTCTTCAAAAACTTCCGAAACACGCATTCGATCAAAAACCCGATCAAAACACCTCCGAATGACCTGAAATTTTGCACACACATCAAAAATCACCTAACGAAGCTAGAACAACTCTCGGAATTCCATTCCGACCCTCGGACCAAAATCTCACCTATCAACCGAAATTCGCCAAAATACTAACTTCGCCAATTCAAGCCTAATTCTACACCGGACCTCCGAAACCAATTCCGACCACACTCCTAAGTCACAAATCATACCCCGGAGCTAACCGAATCATAAAAACTCCGATCCAAGCTCATATGCAATTAAGTCAACTCTTGGTCAAACCTTTCAAATTAGAAGCTTTCAACTGAACTGTTTCTTTCAAATTCATTCCAAATTTTCCTGAAAACCAAAACCAACAATCTATATTAATCATAATACCTAACACGGGGCAAGTCATGCCCGAGAACTGGCGATCAAGGCGCAAAGGCTCAAAACGACCGGTCGGGTCATTACACTTATTTATTGTAAATGGTAGTTTTAGTGCAGGATTACTTGGTATGTGTTTTTTGTTTTTGGTGTATAGTTATCATTACTTAAAACACTGTCATGATTAAGTGATCAGAGGTGCCTGGGATCCCACTCATGTCATTCTCTCCTAATTATGGAAGCAGTGCCTGCTTCAGATTCAAAATTAGATGTTTTTAAAAAAAAAAATAATACATGAACGAAGTACTGCATTCTGCCCAGTCATTGCAAAATCGTTTACTCACTCAAAATGGAGATATACATGCACCTCAAGATTTGTCATCGAAGTTTTGTTTAAGCTTCAGATTTGGAACAAAAGCTTGGGCTCGCTAGACTTAGTTGGTAACAAGGGCTGTCAAAATAATGTGGCATTCAATTTACTATTTGTTAGTATTCGTTTTTACTGCTTCCAAACTTTGGTTTCCTTTTGTTTTTGAGTTACTTTTGTTTTTTAACATTTTCATGAATCTTCCTGACTGTGAGCCTGTGGCAATAAAAGGAGAAAATTTAGTTAAAATGCATATCTCTCATCTTTTCTAAAATAATTTTTGCATGTTATATGTTCTCAATTGCAGGATTCAGCTTATTGAATTTCTGGTTTCTGATTATTTGCTAACCTGGTCAAACGCTGGAGATTTTGACATAAGTGAGCTTCTTTTAATAACTTAGATACAATAATGCATTTGCACTGTTCATAACCTATTTTCCCTCCTTCCCTCGGGTCCAAGGCAGTAGAGAGACTGTTTCCAAATAGACCCCCGGCATCCTTCCCTCCAAGAACTTCCCACCTTGCTCTTGGGGAGACTCGAACTCACAACCTCTTGGTTGGAAGTGGGGGTTGCTTACCATCAGAGCAACCCCTCTTGTCTTAGTAGGAAATGACCTATCTGGTGAAGTATATTTTTCATACTGTTATGCATTGGCGGAGCCACATGCACCCAAGGGGTGTCAACCGACAACCCTTTGTCGGAAAATTACACTGTTCAGTTAGGTAATTTTTTTTAAAATATGTATGTATACTATATAATGACGGAAAAATTTCACATTAGAACAACTGGGCTTCCTACTTTTCAATTTTATAGCCCATATTTTAATTTACAACCAACTAGCCAAAAAATAATAGGCTAAGATTCAACATCCAACTCCAATAAATTCTCAAAATTAATATTTAATTTTTAAAAAAGATTCTTTTAGCTTTTAAATTTATTTTCGAATCAGTAACTAAATGTGACTCAGATATTAATTCAACAAACCAATTCATTTGGGTGGTGAAAATTAAATTTTTAACAAACTTAAATATGTGGGTTTAAATTCCGAATTTGATTTTGTGAGAAATTTGGAGTGGGTGTTATTTAGACTTGTTAGAAATAGTATAAGGAGATTGTATATAAAATTTGAAGTCATTTAATAGAGAATTGGACTGGTTTTGAACAAGAATTGCAACTGAAAATCGTGTAAGAAGTTCGTTTACAGACGCCTGTATAAAGGTGTATAAAAGTGTACAATAGTGTATAAGATGTGTTTCTACTCTCATATACACTATTATACAAGATTATACAAAAAACTGACTTCGTCTTCTTTATTGCGTCTTTTCTGAAATTTAACTCAAATCTTGTTCAAATCCACTCCAAATCACTTCAAATTTAAATTTTGAACTCCTTTTGATATTTTCAATTAATTGGAACAACACCCAATCCAAACAACTAACAAATTCAAAAAGACCATTTTCAAAAGCAAAGCTTTGAATGGTCTCCAATGGTGGACTTCTACTCTTTAATTTTCTTACATTACAAACAGGTGACACAAGAGGAGAAGCAGAAAATACACGGTCCCTTGAAACATATGTAGAAGATGTGAGAAAAAGAGAGAGTGAAAGCAATGGTTGTGAGAACATAGATTTAACTCCATAACTTTTAGAAACAATGGTTGTAAGAACATAAATTTTGAATTTGCTAGTGTTTTCAAAAGCACAATATTTCCAACTAAAATCAATAAAAATAGGACGAAGGGAGTAATAACAATTGACACTCTAATTTTAAGCAATTGTAATTGAAAAACACGAGCAGCAAAGAAGAAGCTTTTAGAAGACCTCTTCCCGGAGAGGATATGTAACCGCTACATAGATATGGAAAGGTCATAATGCTTAAGAATTTAAAATAGCGTTTCAGTTTTCAAAATATGTATTAAGGTGGGCTAGATGGGGTAAAACTTAAAAATATGGGCCATTTTTTGTTATGGTGTGAAGTCATGTATATTTTCTTGTAATTCTTTCTATAATGACACCCTTGACTTCTTGGTGAGTTTGTTTTTTATATTTTTACTCCCCTTAATAAAAATACTGGTTCCGTCACTGCTGGTATGATGAATGAACCTAAAATATCCATATGTTGTATTTACTCTGTAGGGCTCTTTGAAGAATGGGTTGTATCAATTCTCCACGGAAGAAAAACATTAGAACTACTGGAGATCAGGAATTCTCTTTATGTACTGTACATAGATCGTGTGATCGGAGTTGTGGCCAAGCAAGTGGGGCAGTTGTCATTTCTGCAGAAGCTAAACCCACAGATTCTTGAGAACTTGTTTAGCTAAGCACTGACGCTTTTCCTTTTGAATTGTAAGTAACTTGCTTTCAGCACAATTCTTCTTTTCTTGTGGATAGTAATTTCAGTTGTTTCATCGCAAATGCTTTTCTACTTACAATTCAAGAATATTCTTATCAACTGATTCGCTGAACATCAAAGATCAGCCTTTTCAACTAAATGCTACATGCTTAGGAACTTAATTTCACCTTGTAAGTCGATCTCAATGTTCTTCATACTTGTACTGAACTTCATGATGACAGCACTTAATTTACCATTTTATAATTGTCAATTTGTCATTTGTTCCACATGTTTTTCCACACTCTCTCTCTCTCTCTCTCTCTCCTGCCTTTCCTGATTAGAGAAACATAGTTATTTAAAGTGAAAGATGCTCTTTAAATGTGAAAAGATGAAACAGTATGTAGAGAGGAATCTATCTCTTGGACAAAATCCACATGACATAACACAGCATCATGTGCCGAAAGCCAGAGCAAAATCCCACATATCTTTATACTGAACCTGATTCCAGGTTGAAATATATCCCAGTACAAAATCAGTCGGCGCAAGCAAATCTTTGACTTCCCTTGGCATCACTAATTTTCATTAACTTTAAATCGCTCAATTTAATGGTAATCCTCAACATACCAAGTGTGAGCACGTGATTTTTGCCTCGCTTGAATTATTACTATAGAATTCTTAAAATTAGGATTTTCGTTTATTATTTGAATTTTAGGGAATTAATTGCATGATTTTGTGTTTGTTTGCATCTTTGTGTGCATTTTTTATTGATATAATTCAAAATTGCATGAGCATTTAGGATTTAATTTTACATTTTTTTAGACTAATTAGTAATTAGGCTTTTACAAAATATAAAAAAAAATCATAAAGAAACTTTGATTGGTTTTGTTTGATTTTAATTTTAGTCTTAGGTTTGTTAATTTCTTTCAAATTGATATTAGACTAATTGTAGCTTAATTAGGTGGTTTAAATTAATTGTGAGGTTTAATTTTAGTTTTAAATTTAAAAAAAAGAGAAAAAGAGAAGAACAAATAAAAGAAATAGAATAAAAGAAAATAAATAAAAAAAAGAGAATAAAAAGAGGAGCAAGGCAGATTGGATTGTTTATTGTTAATTAATTAATGACCCAGTTTTTTAAAAGACATTTGAACCAGTCCAAGCCCAAATTACCCAATACCCGATCTAGCCCCCCTTTAATTGAAACGACGCCGTTTAGGATCAATCAATCCTAACCGTCTAGGTTTCTCAATCTAACGGTCAGGAACTGATAGATTAATGATATATAAGTGTGTGAATTCCCTTCCTACCCCCTCACTCACTGTCTCATACCGCCCATGTTAATTCCGGCGTAACGCCGCCTAGCACCACCGTCCGGCGTCGGCCAGAAATTGCCTCCGCCGGTGGCGATCACCCAATGGCCACCAAAAATACACCACTGCTTCCTCTCATCCTCCTCATTACAAATCCAAACCAGGTTTCCTTCAAATCTCAACCAAATGCTTCGAATAAGCAAAACCCTAAACGCCGTCTCCGTCGTACATGGCTGCGCCACCCCCAAACCTCACCAAAATTACACCCCATAGCCTTCTCGACCTCATCTTCCTAAATCCCAAACCAAAATCCCTCAAATCCAGTTGGAATCCCTCGAATTTTAGATCTAGGGTTAAGGTTAAGACTGGATCGAGTTCCAAAGGATCACCAATGTTCGAATTGGGTTCCAAAATAATGTTATGTGTTTGTTCTTGGCAAGAACAATCATATAACATTATTTGGGGACTAGATTGGAAGTCAGTCGATTAGAGGGCTAAAATCAGTAAGTTTTTCTCACTTTTCGTTTGCTTTCTTTGTTTGTTCTTCTTTTATTCATCTCCTGTTTCTCATTCTTTGCCAAATTTTAGTTTAAGTTTTTAATTACTATTTTTCTATGATTCGTACTGGTTTCGCATTGATTCTGTTTCTTTTATTCCTTATGTTAGTCTTAATTTTTGTTTTGATTGATAGTAGCAGGATTAATTTTGTTCTTAGATTCTTGTTTAATTCAGTAGCCCTTAACAATGTTAGTTAGAACTAATTTCCATGTTTTGATTAGTTAGATTGTTTTATTAGTTCAATTTTTAAGGTTTTTATTATAATTGAAATTGTTTGGATATAGCTGAATACTCCAGGGCCTTTGGTATTAGCCATAGTCAATTTTTGACCAAGTTAAAAGGGTTAGGGTTAGTATGGTCTAGGTTAGTAATTCAGGGGTAGTATAGGCATTCTCCAATAATAGAATCTTGCAGTAACTGAATTGGAACTCCCTAGAACCTTCTAGATGGGGATCTAATTTAAATTTTAGGATTTAAATAGTCTAACTTGACCAGCAAGTCATAAACAAAAGGACTAAGTAGCTAAAAACTGAAAATTAATAAGGGGGCAAGGGTGCAAAAGAAAAATCTGAATGCTGCCCTAATTTTGTCTATAAAAGGGCAGTGCCTTGCCTTACAATACAAGTTTTAGAGATTTGAAAAATTCAAAAAGAGTTTTTAGAAGTTTTGAGTAGTCAAAATTCAAATCTAGAGCTTAGAAGAATCAGAAAAATTCAAAAAAAAAATTCAAATTCGAAACACTGAAAAGCCCTGAAAATTTCAGGCGACCAAAAACTATAGAAATTACTATTCCATTGAATTTGCTTAGAGTGATCTTAAGTTCCAGCTAGGGGTGTACATGGACCGGATTGGTTCGGTTTTTACCAAAACCAAACCAACCCAATTATATCGGTTTGGATTGGTTCGATTTTGTCGGATTTTTCGGGTTTTTTTGTTACATGAATATTATTTCAATCTTACTTTATTAAAATTATAGATAAAACTTTGATAAGTGAATATATGTTTAGTAATTTATGGAAAAAATTGACAAACATATGATTTATTAAAATATTCTAATGGTAGAATTTTTTTAGTAACATATGATAGTTATTTTCTTAGTCGTCTAACAATATTTTTTTTTCGTTAATTTACGGTTTCAGAGTTAATACATGAGAGGATCCCAAATATTTCTACATTTTCTAAATAAAAATTACTATAAACTCTTCAAAATATAAATAAAATTTATATATTTATATGTCGGTTTAATTCGGTTTTTTTTTACTCAATATTAAACCAAGTCAAACCAAACTTAGTCGGGTTTTTTAATCGGTTTGATTTGGTTTTTCGGTTTGGTGCGGTTTTCCGGTTCGGTTTGAACACCCCTAGTTCCAGCTTTTGAACTAACATTCCAGCCTAGCTAAGGTTGAAAATGGCTTGAGTCTTCCTTTGATTTTGGTAGTTAAAGTTTCAGAAGTTCCTGGTTTTATTCCGAGTCAATTTTAGATCATTCAAGTCTGTTTTTGGTTGTTTGCTGGTGTTGTTTCTCTGCAATTAACTCCTGGGCTGCTGTGATATTATTTTTGGTTTTAAAAATGATCTAATTCCTGTTGTTTGTTGCTGCTCAACTGATCTTCAATTCTCCTTCATTTTTGTTCCAATTTCCAGGTACACATCATGTAGCTCTCAAGTTTTGGAAATGAAATAAAACGCCGCGCGGTTTCTCTGTTGAATTTCATTATTGTATTTCAAATAGTTTCAGGACTTCATTGAATTTTCATACGTAAAAAACTAGGTTGTTGGACTGTTTGAACTGCTTTTCAGCATGTTACGAATGCTCTATCTAGTATAGTTTCAGTACAACTTAATTATTTCTAGAAATGTTTTAGTATAGTTTTAGTATAGTTTTAATTGCATCTAGAAATGTTTAGCTTTAGATTTTCATGTGATTTTGCAATTAAAAGCTTCAATAAATCCCTTCCTCGTTTCAGTTCATGAATCAGTTTTAAAATTGTTAAATGAAGCTGGGCTTTGTTTTAGTTTAGAGAATAAAATCTCAGGAGCAAGTGTATTGATGCATCAGTATATATTGGACCTGAATATGATCATAAGGTCTGGATTTAGTTTAAAATATGCATATCACTATTGTTCTACCAATTTAGGATTTGATTTAGCAGCAAATTCTTTGATTTGAAGAATCAAGTCGTTAATTTCATATTCATCATGTTTATTTTACTATCTGGATCACCTGGGTTCATAATGATTGGGCTTAATGTGGCCCAACTGCGTAATTTCAAGCCAAATACTTCCAGCCCTTTAATTAATCTCGCCTAGTTGAGCCTATGGGACTCGATTTTGAATCCCAGCTCCTGCCCGCTGTCGATTTGGGCCTGCTCTAAGGCCCAGGCGTTAAACAACTTTACCAATAGCTTTACAAATAAAACCGAACAGTCTCCTTTCTTCTTGGGCTGGCTTCAAAGCCCAACATGCTAAAATTCCATTTCGTTATCAAAGCTATGGGTGGAATTTAAAAATGCAAGTTTGGGCCCTTCAAGTTAAGTAACAAGCTCAAATTAAGGGTGTTTTCAATGATTGAGATCCTTTTGTTTGAGTTTGGACTTGATCTTGAGGCCCGAATTCGCTTGAATGCTTTTAATAGTTCATTGATAATATTAATTAATTAGGTTTTTTTAGAGACAATCCGTAATAGAGAATAATAGTTCATTTTAGGATGACCTTTAAAATAAATCGAGGTGCGCCGCGCCAAATAAAATTCATAAATTGCGTGGCCCTCTTTAAATACTTACATTAAAATACTTAGAACTTGGGACGTGTCATTTAGCGAATTTTCATGGCCTCACGCAAAGTTAACAACGCGTTGGTTGCTTTAGGCGCATTATTTAATAATTTTACCTTCTTAAACTCGAGTGTACATTTCATGTGACCTAAATCCAAATCCCAAAACGTTGAATAAAATGTGTCGCGGATCCGGGTGCATTTCATGTGACGTGATCCAAAAATACGTTTTTAAACGACGTTCAACCTTCCTTAAAAATTAATTAAAAGCGGTAAATACTTTTAAAATCACACTATAGGATGAACATGTTTTAAAATCAGATATTAGGCCATTTATGATAGTTTAAGCGACCGTGCTAGAATCACGGGATCCGGAGGTGCCTAACACCTTCCCTCGGGTCAACAGAATTCCTTAGTCGGAATTTCTGGTTCGCAGACTTCATTCGGAAAGTCAAAATTTCCTCGATTTGGGATTCAAAATAAACCGGTGACTTGGGATACCAAAAGCCAAACCTATCCCAAGTGGCGACTCTAAATAAATAAATAATCCCATTTCGAATAATGTCACTTAAGTTGGAAAAATTTCCTTATATACTATCCTTCGGGGTAGGTATGGAAAAAAGAGGTGTGACAGCTCTGGCGACTCTGTCGGGGAATACGAACCAGAATTTCGGTTCAGGGTTCAAGAATTCGAGCTTAGAATAAACTGTTATATTTGGCTTTATCTGATTTTTCTACATGTTTCATGCTAAATGTTTTACCGCTTTGATATTTGGTGAACTGTATATATAAACTGTTGCGAAACCCTTCCTCTCTCTGAGTCTTCTACATCATGGAGAAGGGTGCACTTCGTGTTACTTCTCTTCTGTTTAGAGTCTTATCCCATTTAGAACGAGGTTTGGATAAGTTGCTAAGCCGGTGGAGCTTCTGTATCCCCGGTACGCTGCCCCGGCTCGAGTTTCCCGCTCGGGTAAGCCAGGTCTAGAACAATAAACCCAAGTTTTAAACCTAGTATAACAAAGCCTCATACCAGATCCCTAGTAGGAACGTTTGTTTGCATCATGTGCATTTGACTTAGGGGACTCAACACATGGGTTGGGTCCATCTAGGACAGGTGACCTGAAATGAAAAGACCATCCTGATGTATCTTACGTACTACTTGTGCATTTATTTGCTTGGCTTTGCATGTTGACCGGCTTGTACATAATGGGAGAGAATTGAACGAAAAATAGCAGTGTTAGGGTTAAGTGAGGGTAACCACTTGTTTTGAAAAAACCAATATCCAAATAGTGCTGAAACTCTACCGGATTTTTGAAAAAAAAAAGAAGAAAGATTTTTGTTTTCAAAAAATATTTGGTTACAAATCTGCCCGAACTACGCCAGTTTGATTTTCACCAGATGTGAGATACTTAGGCAACGCTCATCGGGTCCAACTTCCCTTTTGCAAAAAATAGCCCAAAAATGCCAAAATTTTAATTCTCGTCACAAATAAGTCGGGTGATGCCATTCTTGTTTAAATCAAGCCGAATGTCTCCAAAAGGACGCCGGAAGACTATTTTTACAAGAACAGCCACCCTGAGTCATTTTTTAACAGCGGGCACAGCCTTAAAATCTTCTTCCTTGGAGTGCTGAAAGACCATATCCGCGAAACCAGTTCTTTGTTTTTCTTAAATAAAGTTTTTGAAAAAATAGCCACTTTTTCTTTTGGGTCAAAATAAAGCCTTAAATCACTTTAAATAAATGTGCAGGATGAGTATGATTGATATTGAACCCTTCTCAGTCGTGAGTGAGATCCCTTTGAAGCTCCACATGTGGTGGAATGACCTAGGAACGGGTAGCAGAGAAACGGTGGTAAAGGTTCTGGGTGGCCCGTCGGATTATTGAACATTAAGCCAAGGCCGGATATTATTGAAGCATTGATACCTTTTTGGGACCCAAATCGCAATGTGTTCCGGTTCTCAGACTTCGAGCTTACACCAACATTAGAGGAGGTTGCAGGATATGTAGGCCTTAACGGAAACCTCAGGAGTCGATATCCATTGTCACCGAGATCGGTATCCCCCCACAGATTTTTGGACTTATTGAGTATTAGCCTGGATGTTCAGGATAATAATCTATCAGAAGGGTATTGCACACTCCATTTCTTGTATCATCGATATGGCAACCCGCGAGGTTTTGAGGAACCCAACACTAGTTTAACCCACGCCGGAAACAAAAATAAGTGGGAAGCAAGGCAGGGTTTGGCTTTCATGGTAGCTTTATTGGGAGTCGTGATCTGTCCACGAAAAGATGGTCATATAGATATCGGCCTCATAGGAATGCTAGATGTTGCAATAAAGAAGTCCAACAACACGGTGGTTCCGCTGATCGTATCTGAAATGTATCGAACCTTGACCATATGCCAAGAAGGGGGAAAATTCTTCCAGGGTTGTAATCTGTTGCTACAACTATGGATACAAGAGCATCTTTGTCACCGGACCTAGTACATGAACTACGGTTTGACCGGGTTGAGCTATATTGAAGAATTTAAAACCCAGGTAACGGGTATTGAATTCCCTGAGGGTACCGAGGCTTGGCTATCATGTTTGAGATCTTTGACCACTGACAAAATTGAGTGGGCTTTCAGATGGCTTCCCGTTACTGAGGCAGTATACACATCAACCAAAGTACCTTATATTCTCTTGATAGGCATCAGGAGCATCCAAACCTATGCTTCTTACAGGGTCTTGCGCCAATTGGGAAGACTTAAAACCATCCATAGTGATGAAGATCTGAGTAAATAAGTCATCGAACTAGGCCTATAAGCTACATTTCCAGAAGGAAAAATCCGCCAAATATGGAATGAGTGTAGGTTTCTTGAACCTAAGACCACAGTGCGGGATCGGACTAGAGGCGAAGTGGACCCTAAATATTTGATTTGGTTTGGCAAAAGATTCTAAATTCATGAGAGAACCGCAAAGAGGCCACATGTCCAACAATTTACTGACGGGCCCCAGGTGCAATGGGATTGGTTAGCCAAAGAGAATGAATATAGGGCCAGAATAGGAGAGTTGGAAAAGCAGGTTCGGGATCTTCAGTTTGAAAACAGCTTGCAAGCCGCACCCGATGAAGGTGACAAGAAGAAACTGACCCAAGAAAATGAGGATCTTAAGGCTCAGATCCGACAAATGAAAATAGCTGCTAACAACCAAGAAAGAAGCCGGGCCGATGAAAGGTTGATAAGCGGACTGAAAAAGCAAGTCTTAGAGTGCCAGGAAGATTTGGAGAAATCTGAAGGGAATATAGCAAAAATCCGGATGCAGTGGGCAAAGAAGACAGAGGAGAGGGGCCCAATTTGTGCAGTAGATGAAAAGAAATTATGAGGGAACTCTTACTAATCTGAGAAGAAAAGTGAATACCCTTGAGGATGAGGCAGCCCATCGGGCCAAAGACTTCCAGGATGAGAGGGAGCATTGCTATAGGCTAATGGACAAAATGGAGAAAGAAATACAACAGTTACAAGACCACCACTTCCATGACTCCCAGGTGCTAGAAGCCCGCAACCAGCAAATAAGTCGACTACTTCAGGAAAAGGGCAGGATTAGAGAAAGAATTAGAGCCATAGCAGATTATATCGTCATGAAATGCCAAGCATGCGAGAGAATGGGTCGTACTACCTTCTTTGCTATGGTGATGATTTTTGTTCGTCAAGTTATGAATGATTTGGAGCAACTACAAGGGGGTCTTGCACACAGGCCTGCGACAATGCCGAATGACGCCCCGCTGGCCCCAGGATATGAAGCTTTAATGTATTATTAGTTATCGAGTCTGTATTTTTGTTATTTTGAGTCTGTTTTCTAATTTTTCCTTTAAAGAAAAACAGAAAGTTTAGTATTTTTGTAATCAAAGTTTTATTAATGAAAAAAATTGAAAATTCCCAAAATTGTTTCTTTAATTTTCGCATTTGTTTTTCAAGAACTACGCTTGGTCTGATTCAATGCAAGGTAATGATACGTAGGTAATCTCCATAATATTCGACCGTAACCCTAAGAAAAAAAGAAAAGAGGAGGGAATAAAATAAAAGGAAAAACAAGAGTGGAAAAGAAGCACAAAAAGAGAAAAATAAGAAAACCGAGAGAAAGAAACCATGACAAAGGCAAAGGCAAGAATGAAAGAAAAGAAAAAAGGAGAGGAAAGAAAAATGAGAAAATGAGAGAAAAACCAGAAAAGCAAAGAAAAGGCAAGGACAAAGAAATCAAAAGAAAAGAAATTAGAAAGGAAAAGTCGGGATGATGCATGCAACTGTTGCAAACATGTAGACACCCATTTAACTGTATAGGTGCATCACACCCCAATGTGCGGCTATCTATCTGTTACTTGTCTCAAACTAACCGTTTGTTGCTGTCAATCTCCAGCTTAGGTTTATAGAAACGGTGGTTGGTTTTTGGTAAACTGGCATCACATCAGTATTTTACCAGATCAAAAAGGAGCGTAGAAATGTCATCTGAAATAACTTTGCCAATAGTTTTCATCACTGAAGACAACCCCATCTCAGGGATCCCGGCCTCCGAGTCTGTAGCAGCCGAAGAAAACCGAATCTTACGTCTCCGGGTTATGGAGATATGGGATGCATGGACTAACGGAAGGGAGCCTCCAAGTGCCATCCCCGGCTTTCCTGAATTGTTTCCTAGATCCGGGGGTACTTCTAACATCCCCATAAGTCATCCGAATACCCCATTGGGACAACTTACCATATCCGCTCACTTTGTAGAAACACCTTCTGAGGTCTGCCCCCAGGTGTTCACATCAGGAGTAGCTCCCAATATCTTTACCGCTCCTCCATGCTCCGCCACAACACAGCCTTCGCTACCTAAGCCCGCTTTTGATCCCTCGATCTTCACTTTCCAAAATCCTATTTTTCAAGCGGAGCCTTCTCAATACCCCACATACACTTACTCTCAGCCACCCCCATTTGAGTTCTCGCCCGGACAAGATAAAACTCCTAAGGCTCCCAAACAGGATGAGATGGCAAAAAGGATGAGGAGCCTAGAACAGAGCCTAAAAAACCTGCAAGGTTTAAGTGGGTAGAAGAGTATTTCCTATACTAATTTGTGCATGTTCCCTTACGTGCACCTGCCCATGGGATTCAAAACACCGAATTTTGAGAAATATGATGGGCATGGTGATCCCATTGCTCACCTTAAGAAGTACTGCAATCAATTGCGCGAGGCTGGTAGAAAAGAGGAATTGCTAATGGATTACTTTGGAGAAAGCTTGGTAGGTATCGCCTCGGAATGGTATATGGATCAGGACATATCTCGATGGCACATTTAGGACGATCTTGCCAGGGATTTTGTTCGACAGTTTCAGTACAACATAAACATTGCGCCAGATAGGAACTCCTTGGCGAATCTGAAGAAGAAGTCTCAGAAAGTTTTCAGGAATATGCGATTAAGTGGTGTGAGCAAGCATTGAGAGTAAAACCTCCAATGGATGAAGTGGAAATGGTCACTGTATTTCTTCAGGCCTAGGAAACTGATTACTTCTAGAACATGATGTCATCTATGGGCAAACCATTCGCGAAAGCAATTAAGATCGGTGAGATGGTGGAGAATGGTCTGAAAACAGGCAGAATTTTGAGCCAGTCAGCCATTATAGCAACCTCCCAAGCCATTCAAGGCGGGTCTGGAGGAATGGTCAAGGGTAAGAAGAAAGAAGAAACGTCTATGGCAACATTAGGTGCAATCAAAATTTTACCCCAATTGGTGAAACTTACTCTAATATATTCCCGAAACTTGTCCAAATGGGTCTACTGCAGCCTGTCCCCCAAACAAGGCATAACCCAACATCGCCTGCCTTTAGAGCCGGTGTCAGGTGTGCTTATCATTCAGGGGCAGAAGGCCATGATACAAATGGCTGTTGGACCTTGAAACGAGCGGTGGAAAATTTAATAGAATAAGGAAAAATAGTGCTGAGGGATGAGGATGTCCCAAATGTGACCAATAATCCACTTCCAGCCCACAATAATGGGCCTGTAATTGGAATGATATGTGAGGATAAAGAGTTTGATCCGGCATTAAAGGCCATAATTGCTATTGCTGATGCAAAAAGAAAGCCGAAAATTGCCCCGAGGCAAGATAAAGGGGAAAAGAAGAACAAAGTCACCAAGATAGAACCAGAAAAGAAAGATGAAACAAGAACAGAGGCAATACCTCCCAAAAATGGAATTCTCTACGTCCCACGAGGCGCCAAGAAAAGTAGCTAATTGTGAGCCCTTCAAAGAAATTTGAATTGAAAAAGGGAACACAAGTGTACGTGCCCAAGGGAGCCTATGTGGTGCGGGGGACAATCAAACCATCAGGGCTGAATGAGCCCGTGGTTATTGGATGCACACCACAGAAGCCTATGACGAATCCTACTGCGGTGCCCTAGAATTATCATCAGACGGTAGTTACGTATAAATGAAAAGAGATCTTAAGATAGCTTCCAGAAAATGGCCCTGTTGAGAAGTATTCCAACATAGAAGAAGTAAACAATGCCACCAGAAGGCGTTTCCCGCCTTAGAAGCCTGTAAGTGTCGAGAAAGCAGAAACTTTCTTTCAGAAGATGAGATGGCCGACTATGAGGTGGTCTATCAATTGCGAAAGTATCCCGAACAAATGTCCTTGTTGTCGTTGCTGATGAAATCCCCTGAGCATCAAAAGGTTTTAATGAAAACTCTGAATGAAGCATACGTTCCAGTTGAAACCTCGATGGAACAACTAGAAAGAATGGCGAAAAGGTTGTTTACCGTCAATCAAATTTCATTCAGCAAAAATGACTTGCCTCTAAAAGGAGCTGCGCATAACAAAGCCTTGCACTTAACTATCAAATGTGAGGGATATTATGTAAAGCGAGTCATGGTAGACAGAGGTTCGGGGGTAGACATTTGCCCACTCTCCAGACTGCAGCGTATGGAAATCGGGACTGGAAGGATTCGCCCCAACAATGTCTGTGTCAGATCCTTTGACGACATCAAAAGAGATACCATTGGAGAAATTGACCTAATCTTGACTATCAGCCCGATGGATTTCGAGGTGACTTTTCAAGTGTTAGACATGGACACGTCTTATAATTTTCTTCAGGGAAGGCCTAGGATCCATGCTGTAGGAACTGTACCTTCTACCCTTCACCAAATAGTGAAATTTGAATATGAGGATCAGGAAATTGTGGTTCATGGAGAAGATGAACAGTCAATCTATCGGGACCCATCTGTCCCATGCCTAGAAGCAAGAGAAGGTAATGAGCACATAGTCTACCAAGCATTCAAAGTTGTGGTGGCGGATCAGCATGAAGAAGGAAATCCTTGCCCTCAACCCTTCCTATCCATTGCCTCGATTATGGTGGCCAAGGAAATGATTAGACATGGTTTCAAGCTAGGGAAAGGCCTTGGAAAAGCTCTGCAAGGAATATCTGAGCTAGTGACTCTGCCTACAACTGAAAAGTTCTTCGAGATAGGTTTCCTGCCTACCCCAGATGATATAAAGTGGGCAGATGAGAGAAAGAAAAGGGATGGGTCTTGCCACAACCACTGCCACATTTGTATGAAACCTTTGTCAAGCCGAAGTGTAGTGAAGAGGAGGATCATGAGGTTTTCATGGCTGAAGAAATTGAGAAAATATGTGGGGCAATGAGAAAAGTACTCTACGAAACCCACATGGTTCATCCGGGAGAGGGCACTAGCACCGCTGAGGTGTTATACATGGGACCAAGTGCCAAGCTTCAAAATTGGAAGTCTACACCATTTCCGATCAGGCGGGAGTCCCGGTAGACCTGCCTTGCTACTTTTTATGCATCCCAAGTTATTCTAGGGTGTAACTCAGATGTTTTTTTTTGGTTTCTTGTCTTTAAATTTCCCAATGTAAACCCTGTTATCTTCCAATTCCAAGAAATGAAATCAATATTTGATCGTCCATTTTCTCTTTATTCTTTCTGATTTTCATTATTTCCCTCTTTTATTTCTTCTTTTCAGTTCTAGTAATGCGGCTTTAAATAATATGACATGCTTGCGGAATTCATGACCAGATCCAAACACGCTGTCTAATTGTGAAATAATGAACCAAGAACCAGAATATGATGAAGAAGAGGCTTTTAGGGAAATAAATTGAGAATTGGAACAATTTGAGAATAAACCTAAGCCAAACTTGAATGATACTGAGCCGGCTAACTTGGGAACTTCTGAAGAAATCCGGGAAACCAAAATAAGCATCCACACCGATGAGAAAACTTGAGATGCAATAATCCAACTCATGTTTGAGTTTAAAGATGTGTTTGCTTGGTCATATGACGATATGCCAGGGTTGAGTGTTGATTTAGTGGTTCATAAATTGACAACTTATCCTGATTGCCCTCCAGTCCAGCAAAACCAGAGGAAGTTTAAAACTAACATCAGTGATAAGATCAAAGAAGAAATCACAAAACAACTGAAAGAAGGGGTAATCCGAGTAGTCCGGTAAACTACATGGTTGGCTAATGTAGTCCTAGTTCCAAAGAAAATGGGAAGACCCGGGTGTATGTGGATTACAGAGATTTGAATAAGGAAAGTCCCAAAGATAATTTCCCTTTGCCCAACATCCACATCCTTGTTGATAACTACGCCAAGAATGAGATACAGTACTTCGTGGATTGTTATGTAGGATATCACCAGGTGTTGATGGATGAAGAAGACGCAGAGAAAACGACCTTCACGACACCCTGGGGTACATATTGCTATAGAGTCATGCCATTTGGTCTGAAGAATGCTGGAGCAACCTATATGAGGGCCATGACTGCCATGTTCCATGATATGATGTATCAAGATATAGAGGTATATGTGGACGACGTAATCATCAAGTCCCGAACTCAGGATGATTACGTTCGAGATTTGAGAAAATTCTTCGAGCGATTGCGCAAGTATGATCTGAAGCTGAACCCAGCTAAATGTGCATTTGGAGTCCCCTCGGGCAAACTTTTGGGCTTCATAGTCAGCAGGAGAGGTACTGAGCTAGACCCAACAAAGATAAAGTCTATCCAGGACATGCCTCCTCCGAGAACTAAGAAGGATGTGATGAGCTTGTTGGGCAAATTAAACTATATCAGCTCGTTCATTGCTCATATGACATCCACATGTGATCCCATATTCAAGTTACTAAAGAAAGATGCAGCAGTCAAATGGACGGATGAATGTCAAGAAGCTTTCGATAAGATCAAAGAATATTTGTCAAATCCGCCAGTCTTGGTCTCACCAGAGCCAGAGAGACCTCTTTTCTTATATCTGACGGTCTTAGAAAATTATTTCGGCTGTGTCCTCGGGCAACACAATGTAATTGGGAAGAAAGAACGGGTAGTCTATTACTTGAGCAAGAAGTTCACCAATTATGAAGCTAAATATACTGTGTTGGAGAGAACCTGTTGTGCTCTGACTTGGGTTGCTCAAAGGCTGAGACACTATCTCCAAGCCCATACTACCTATCTCATGACCAGGTTGGATCCTTTAAAGTACATATTCCAAAAACCGATGTCCATAGGGAGGTTAGCAAAATGGCAGATTCTGCTCACGGAGTTTGACATAGTCTATGTCACTCGCATGGCTATGAAAGCCCAGGCGTTGGCAGATTATTTGGCTGAAAATCCGGTTGACGAGGAATACCAACCGTTGAGCACTTACTTCCCAGATGAAGAGATAAATTCAATAGAAGCAATCTCTGAAGATACCCATGCTTGGAAAATGTTTTTTGATAGAGCCGTGAACGCCAAATGTGTGGGAATTGGGACAATATTGATTTCACCCACTGGTCAACACTATCCGGCCACAACCATGCTGCAGTTTTTCTGTACAAACAATACTGCTGAGTATGAAGCCTGCATCATGGGTATGAACATGGCGATCGACCAAGACGTTGAAGAGTTATTGATTATAGGGGATTCCAATTTGATTATTCGGCAAACCCAGGGAGAGTGGGAGACCCGAGATACTAAGCTTATTCCCTATCGGCAACACGTGGAGGATCTCAGCAAGCGGTTCAGATCTATAGAGTTCTGGTGCATCCCTCGATGTCACAATGAGCTAGCCGATGCACTCTACACTCTAGCTTCGATGTTGCCCTACCTAGGTAATGCCCATATTGATCCCCTGGAGATCCAAATCAAGGAAAGGCATGGTTATTGCAATGCGATCGAGGTAGAACCAACCACTCAGCCATGGTGTCATGACATAAAAAGGTTTATGAAAATGCAAGAATACCCTGAGCAAGCTACTAGAGATCAAAAGAGACCCATTAGACGACATGCAAGTGGTTTATTTTTGAGTGATGATGTCTTGTACAAAAGGACCCCGGATCTCAACTTTTTAAGATGTGTTGATGCCGAGGAAGCCGAAAGAACTATGCATGAAGTCCATGCGGGAGTGTGCGGACCTCACATGAATGGGTACGTTTTGGCAAAGAAAATCCTTCGAGCAGGGTATTATTGGATAACTATGGAAAATGACTGCTTCAGTTTTGTCCGAAAGTGCCATCAGTGTCAGGTGCACGGTGATTTGATTCATGCACCTCCAACAGAACTGCATCCTATGTCAGCACCCTGGCCATTCGTTGCTTGGGGTATGGACGTCATTGGGCTGATCGAGCCGAAGGCCTCAAATGGACATAGATTCATATTGGTTACTATTGATTACTTTACGAAGTGGGTTGAACCCGTTACTCTCAAATCAGTCACCAAGAAAGCCGTGGTAGATTTTGTACACTCTAATCTTATCTGCCGCTTTGGCATCCCTGAAACTATCATCACAGACAATGCTGCAAACCTGAATAGTCATTTTGATGGAAGAGGTATGCGAACAATTCAAAATAACACATAGAAACTCTACTCCCTATCGGCCTAAAGCTAATGGTGCCGTTGAAGCAGGTAACAAGAACATCAAGAAGATTTTGAGAAAGGTGATTTAGAGCTCCAGACAATGGCATGAAAAGTTGCCTTTTGCATTACTGGGATATCGCACCACGGTGCATACTTCGGTATGAGCAACCCCATACCTGTTGGTTTATGGAACTGAGGCTGTTATACCCACAGAGGTAGAAATCCCTTCGATCAGGATAATCGTTGAAGTAGAAATTGAAGATAGTGAATGGGTCAAGGCTCGTCTGGAACAGTTGTCTCTAATTGACAAAAAATGGATGGCCGCGGTCTGTCATGGGCAGTTGTACCAACAAAGAATGGCCCGCGCTTATAACAAGAAAGTATGACCCAGGAATTTTGAAGTGGGACAACTTGTGTTAAGACGCATTATTCCTCATCACCAAGAAGTAAAAGGAAAATTTGCTCCTAATTGGAAGGGTCCATACATCATTAGAAAAATATTGCTGATAGGAGCATTGTATCTGGGAGACATCGAAGGAAATGATGCTGAAGTAGCTGTGAATGTGGATGCAGTAAAAATGTACTATGTCTAAGCCCTCTGCGGTAATGACTTTGTGTAGTTGAGATGACGAAGGCTTTCGTCCCCGCTACCCAAACACTTTCAACCCTTTGCAAACCCATTTGAGCTGGTTACTCTTCTTTGATTACCCTCTTTGGAAACCGGAAGTACTATCGAAAAGAAAAAAAAAGAAAAAAAAGAAAAAAAAGAAAAGAAAAAAAGAATAAAGAAAAAGAAAAGAAAAATGAAAAAAGAAAAATTGAAAAATGATGAAGAAAAATAAAAAAACAAAACAAAACAAAAACAAAAACAAAAATAAAAACAACCAAAAACAAAGTTTTCCTGAACTACGTCTGACTTGATTCCGAAAGGATACGTAGGCAGCCTCTCTCTGGGGTTCAGTCACACCAAAACAAAAAATACCAATTCCCCCAAAAAGTGAAACTAGGGCAGATGATATAATGGCTCGGCCATGAGCCCACCAAAATAGTTCCAGAGTTGTAATTCCATCCAAGATTCTTTTTACCCAAAAACCTGGTCCAAGTCGTTCTGATCAATTGGCAAAGGCGTGGGAATTAAAAAATATCATTGTTGGAATCTGATCCAATCCAAATTGAGAGAAATTAAATGAGAGAGTCTTATTGGTGAAAACCTACGGGCACCATAAGGCGACGGTAAGTAAAGAAATTGAAAATGAGAGAGTCCGCTTGGTGAAAACTCGTAAATAGCACTATCGGGCGACGGTGAGAAGAGAAATGAGAGAGGTTGATTGGCGAAAACCCGCAAAGGGCGTTGTCGGCCAAAAAGAAGACATCTCACCACTAAAAGAGTCCTGGCAAGGTTCCCTGGTTTTTGGATCATTGAGTTTACGAGAATTTTGGGAAAGTTTGTGCGGGTCGGGCATCCAGTCCAAGAAGCTTGTCATGTTCATTTGAAGCCGGCATGTACCCCCCAAATAAGTCCTTCTTTTCCCCCGAAAGGGACGCTTCTCTTTAAAATCATCCTCTTGCCTTTTGTTTACTTTTCCCTTGAATCCCTTTCGGTTTAACTCTGTTTCTGAAACTATTACAAAGAAAAGGTGGCAGGACTAGTTTTACAGGGCTTTACCTAGCAAATACTAATCCCGGCTGGCCATGATTGTTGATGCTTTCAAAGCAAAGATATGGAAAAGGAAAGAGAGCCGAGGACAAAGGTTCTAAGAGTAAATTAAAGTGAAAGGGCAGAGCCCCACGCGGGCAAGTCATCATGAAATTATGAAAGTTGAGTCCTGCGGTTTGAAATAGAGAATAGTCTTCAGAACCAGCAAGCAGCAGAGGGTCTCGACAAAATCTAGGCCGGTATCAAGCAATAAAGGCCACAAAACCAACCACCATTTCAAACTATCAATTGTTCTTTGTTTGAAAATTGAAACAGGTGCAATCCAGGCAACCGCGCAAGAGCAAGCGCAACCAAAAGAAAAGAAATGCGCAAGTACTAAAACAGCTTTGTAGCAAATAATCAATGCAAAAGGGAAGTTTCCTCCAAGTTCTTTCCTACATCTTATCAAAAAAAAGAAGATATAACAAAAGAAAAAAATCCCAAAAGAGGACAATTTAGAATTCCTAATATCACCTTGGTACCCTGTTAGCCAACATTAGGGCTCCAATCCTTGAGTTGAGCGTTTTTCCTTTAGCCAACATTAGGGCTCCAATCCCTGAGTTGAGCGTTTTCCCCTTTAGCCAGGGCTCCAATCCCTGAGTTGAGCATTTTACCCTTAGCCAACATTAGGGCTCCAATCCCTGAGTTGAGCGTTTTTCCCTTTAGCCAACATTAGGGATCCAATCCTTGAGTTAAACATTTTTCCTTTAGCTAACATTAGGGCTCCAATCCCTGAGTTGAGCATTTTTCTTTAGCCAACATTAGGGCTCCAATACCTGAGTTGAGCATTTTCCTTTAGCCAACATTAGGGCTCCAATCCCTGAGTTGAGTGTTTTCCTTTAACCAACATTAAGGCTCCAATCCCTGAGTTGAGCTTTTTACCTTTAGCCAACATTAGGGCTCCAATCCTTGAGTTGCGCCTTTTTAGACATAGGGACTCTAATCCCTAATTTGTTCTATCATAGATAAATACAATCCTTGAAAAAAAAAGAGAGAATGAGTTCAGACTTTGTCACAAATAACTCACGAAATTTCCTAGTGAAAACTGGGGCAGAAAAATTTTGTTCATTTGTTTGTTTTGGGTGTCTGAGTAGGTTTGACCTCGAGGCACAAGGTTCGAGGTGACCAAAAGGATGAGTGTCAATCCAGAATACAAAAAAGAAGAAAAAGAACAAAAAAAGTGAATTCAAAATGCCGAAGTGAACACAGATGCAGACTGCTCAAAAATTGATTGAAGTCACAAGCTCCGCCTGTCCCGCTTTGACACAATGCTGAAGAAAGAACCAACACCTACAGCTTGCGAGCATTAAGATTTAGATCGGAGTCCACGGCAAAATTCGTTAAGACTCAAGATCAAGTTTCAAGAGATATATAGATAGGAATCTTGTAACTCATAGTTGATAGGCATAGCTAGCTTAGCTTTGATTTTTCTTTTGGTATAATAAGGAGGTCAGCAAGCAGTAGTAGCAACAACAACAGTGAAATCACAACTCCTGGTAGTCCCAGCTACCAAACCTTCCAGAACTAAACTAACCTGATTTCTTTATAGCCAAGGATATGTAGGCAACTTCTGAAGCAAAGTTCGGTCAGACGTTTTCAAAAATGCTTCTCATGGAGTGCCAAAAAGGCAAAAATCTCTCATGTTTGCTCATTTATCTTTGCTCGAAAACCCTTCGTGTCGCCAAGCAAAGAGAGGCAGCTGTGAGCAAGTGATTTTTGCCTCGCTTGAATTATTCCAATAGAATTCTTAAAATTAGGATTTTCGTTTATTATTTGAATTTTAGGGAATTAATTGCATGATTTTGTATTTGTTTGCATCTTTGTGTGCATTTTTAATTGATATAATTAAAAATTTCATGAGCATTTAGGATTTAATTTTATATTTTTTAGACTAATT